>PKML01043667.1:167169-200310 GCA_002933935.1 Eutrema yunnanense | reverse complement strand
AAATTCGATGCTTGATAATTGCTACTACTACTAGCTGCATTTCCCCCATGACCCTCTCCATGATAATACCATATATAGTAATGCGGCATAAACCCTCTATTTAATATATGCGACCACACCTTCGAGATAATGATAAATTTCCTATTCAAGCATCTGGCACATGGACAGTACATCTTACCACTGATAATCGTATTCTGTATACTTCCTGCCTGATGCATGAATCCCTCCACCCCATCACTGAACTCCTTTGTTAGCGATCCCTCCGAATCAAGACGATTATACATCCATCTTCTAATTTCGTATATTGACATTTTTTGTTGGTTAGAAAGAAGTAAATGTTTTTGAATATGAAATTTTTATTATGAAGTTGTCCACTATATATAGATTTTTATTTTCATTGCCATCGAATTACCTACGATTTTACATCGATTTTACATCGATTTTACAACGAATCTAAAATGTTTGCATCGAATTAACAACGAATTAAAACAGGTATACCTAACCAAACACCTTGAACTTAAACGTGCTCACCTAACTCATTAATCGTTGGGAAATTGATGTAAAGTTGAACTTATAATAATCATTGCTAATTCGTGGGTAATTTTACGACGATATTACAACTTTTTATATAAACCTCGGTAATTCGTCGCTAAGTTACAACGATTTTACGACGATTATGAAAATCGTCGTAACGTCGTCGGTAATCGTTGTAAAATCGTCGCTAATTAGCGACGATTTTACAACGAAAATTTTCGTCCCAATTTTGCGACGATTTTACGACGTCTTTAAGAATCGCCGTAAATTCGTTGTAAAAACGATTGCAATTTGCAACGAAATAAAATCGTTGCAAAAATTCGATGCAAAATGCCTGTTTTCTTGTAGTGAGAGCTTGATTCAATGCCCTCGTTGCTTGTTGTTTGATGCTTTTGATCTCGTGTTGAAATCAAGGATGAACCATATTTCGATATTGCGTTTCATTACTAGGGTCTTAGCTAAAGCAAGTCTTGATTTGATTTCAATCATACCTAAGTGAAAACCATAATTTTGACATTAAAATTATCATGCTTGTGCATTGCATAGTGAATTCATGGTTACCATATACATACTTGGGCTCTCTTATCCTTTTCACCACTCTTTTGCTAGTCCAAGTAGCCGATTCCCATCATTGGAACGGTTCACCATACCTTTAACCTACCCTCCTTTCAAGCCAAAATCTTTAGTGTGCGTATGTGAGGCCTAATTTTTCGAGTAAGCTTGGCAAAAAGTGTTGAGTTTAGGGCGACAAGGATAGGATTGCATGTAGATATAGCCGAACATAAAAGGCTAGACTAGGCTAGGCTCGTGGGAAAGGAAAGTTTTGGGTTTGGTGTGAACGAAAATGTGACTGTGAACGAAAATGTGTGACTAATAGAATTGTGGATAAGAAGGAAGTGGGTTCAAAAGAAGGAAGTGAAGGTGATAGGGGAATGCAATATTGTGATGTGGTTAGTGCAAGTTATCAAGAATAGCTCTTAGTGATAATTATAGCCTCATAGAAAAAAAGAAAAAGCCAAAAATTGGCTAAAGCATCAATTGGTAAATGATGAGGCAATGCAAAGAAAAAGAAAGAAAGAAGAGCTAAGGAAATAACAAAAAGAAGCACGAAACCACAAGATTCAATGGAGAAGAAGAAATTTCCCAAGTGAGAAAAGATGAAGTGGAAGAAGAAGTTCAAATATGTGGCGTGAAGGAAAAAAGGCCAAGTGAGAAAAGGGTAGCTTAGGATGAGGACTTCATGGGTAGATATGTTAGGATTAGAGACGATTTAGGCATTGGGTATATGTAAGTCTATCCTTGTATGCATAAACTGCCTTTTACTCTTAGCATTTTGCTAAAACTTGCTCATTCATTGAGGGATCTCTTGCATTGGTGAAACCCCATACATTTGAGATAATCTTAGTCTCAAAACCTTTACCCTAGCCAAATGAATTCACTTGCCTTGCATGAGCATGATTCACTTGAACCAAATAATGAATGTTAAAGGATTGGATGATATTGATGCTTGTATAGGTTAAGGCTTGAATTTGATTCGTATAGGGAAGGATATGGCTAGCTCTTTTTTAGTAGACTTGTTTAATCGCATCTTAGAGCTAGTAAGTTGAATTCTTTTCATGGCACTTTTGGATTTGAGCTCCCATTTAAAGTCTTCTCCCTTTCTTTATTCTTGTTTGCTTGAGGACAAGCAAATGTTTAAGTTTGGGGGAATTGATATACTCATATATTGCATGTTTTAGCATGCATTTCATTTATAGTTTTGTGTAGATTACATGCATAATCATGGTCTTGTCTTGCATTTAGGTCTCATTTAGAGATTAGGGCATTTGCACTAGGTCTAGTGTGTTCTTGCATGTTTTGGAGTATTTCCTAGGTAATTGGAGGCAATTGGGCGTATTTGGAGAGTTGGACCTAAGTGGAGTACAAAGTCCATCCGAGACGCCGTAAATATGTGTCTATACGAAGGCCCTCCGATCCGAATCAGCCTTGACAACCTTCATGAATGTTGTAGAGGAGTGCGTTGGCTGTCCAGGAGAAGTTGAATCAGGTGATTCGGACGTGTGGTTTGAGAGATATGGCTGATTTACCAGAAACAGGTCCGCTTGGCCGAGATGTTTTCTTCAATACTGAGGTCATTGGTCGGTGCAACTGCTTGGTGTGGAAACAGAGGGAAAATTCCCTTAGTACCGATGTACAATACCGATTTGTGACATCGGTATTGAAAGGTCTCCACTCCGAATTAGCCTCGGTGGTCTTCATTAAAGTTGTAGAGGAGTGAATCAGCTTTACACAGGAGTTTAAATCGGATTATTTGGACGTATGTATAAGGAGGTAAGACAGATTTACTGAAGGTATGTCCGCCTGGCCGAGAGAAGATGACACCATCCAAAGAACCGGCAAACCGAAGGCCTTCCGATATGAATAAACTCAAACGATCTTCATAAGAGTTGTAGAGGGACGAGTTAGCTATCTACAGGAGTTGGATTCAAGTCATTCGGATGTCAGGTTCAGAAGTTATGACCGATTCACTGAAGCCGTATCCAAGTTTCGGCAGTCAATACCCGGTTTGTCCCGGGTTGACCCGGGTCTGACCCAACTCAGCAAACACCTTTTTATATTTTAGAGATCTGATCTTTAGATCTATCTCCATTTTATGTTTTTTCTCTCTTTTTGTCTCTCTTTTTCTCTCTAGAACAAGACTTGGTGTTTTTAGGGTTCTTGGGATTTTTCCCTTGGATTCTTTTGATTTATGCAAGTTTAAGGTTATATCTTTTCATCTTTATCTAATCTTTCACATTCGTATTCCCTAATCATGATTAACATCACCTCTTTCACAAGATTTGGTGTGTTCTTCATGATTAGTGAGTAGTTTTTTTTAGAGCTCATGGATGAGGTAGATTAGGGGAATTTCGTGGTAGATCTTGATGTCTAGGACTTAGTTTACATCTTCCCTCTCTTATTTGGTGTTCATAATGCTAGATTAGGCTAGATATAGTTAATCTAGACCATAGGGAATTTCATGCATACAAGGTGTTTGATGAAATTCCCCAAAGAACCAATTAAGGGATTTTGCTTTCTTAGCCTATGAGAGTAGTTGTCTAAGGAACATTAGGGCCATAGGAACCTATGTTTATTGCTTGTTAATCATCCTATCACAAACGATGGTTTGTTCTTGATTTGGTGATTAACAAAGTGATTAAGACCATGAGAGTGGCTTAATTTGCTTTAAGTGTTCTAGGCTAAGGGAATAGCTTCTTTGTGTGAAATAACCTCTAGATAGATCATGGAAGGATCCAAAATCAATAACCTCATCCAAGGGCTTGCCTTTATCTTCTTGCTAAACACGTTTTTGTGCTTTGTTACTGATATGCTCAATTTAATACTCTAAATAGTACTAAAGCAGTTGTTGCAGTAAATCAGGGGTCGAACACAAGAACTCAGTTATCACACAATAAATTGTATAGATCCGAAATAAGCTAAATCAGAAGATGTAATTAAAAACCAGATTGTAAGTAAAAAGCGATGTAAATTCAGTTGGAGGCAGATAGGCTCAGGGTATTTCTCAGGAAATCAATGAATGCAGTCTAATTAACTAACAGGATTCAGTTTAAGCACTGTTCTAGAACTCAAATCACTAAAATATAATTAACCAACTCTCGTTGCGAAAACTATCTAAATCTAAACCCTAGGAATTCCAAATCTCTTTGCGAATCCTAAAATCTAAATCAGCTTTAATAACAGGTTTGATATGTTCACAAATCAATTAAACCAAATCTCTTTGCGAATAATCAATTTGCTCACCTAAGGTTCTATCAGGTAATTAATCGCACTCTCGTGCCTAATCAATTATCCTAAGATCTAAGTTCCAGGTGATTAATCTAGAATTAGCTTTGAGAACAACCTAAGGTGAAGAACTAATTCAGATAATAAATCCTAACAGATAATCAACCTAGCATTCAAAGAAATCCCTATGAGAAAACCCCAAACCTAACAGGTGATCTACTCAGACATGGTAATTGAATCAATAAACATGACTGAATAAATACTCAAATAAATAGATAAGAAAGAGTAACAAGGGTTCGAAATCTTCTCTCAGACGAACAAAGTATCAGACTTGTCTCCCTCAAAAGCTCTCTCAGAAATCCAGAATAAAATAAGCGTAGCCTAAACAATGGCTGAAAACTCCTATTTATAACCTAAAACACGATCTGGGGTCTTCTTGTAATTATCAGAGACTTCTGGGCCAATTCTGCAATTCATCAACTCTTCATTAAGTCGCGATGTTGTGTCTGCCTCGAAGGGTATCGATCGATACCAGGGGGTATCGATCGATACTGGCCGTGAAAACAGGTACTCAGCAACACGATCTTTAGCTCTGCTCCAAACTGCTCCAATAAGCTCCAATAATCCTCCAAACGTGCTATGACCTGTAAAAGACTATAAAACACTACAAAACACTAGAAAAGACTCTATAAAAGGACTTATATCATGGCCTAAACAGGGTAAAAACCATGATATATCAGTTACTTGCTTACTTGCTTTCAATTTGAATTATTTAGGTTGTTTAGAAACCAAAAACCTCTCTTGTTAGCTTAACTCGTTTAGTTGTATGCATTCCTTGTGCTTGAAACTGTACCCATTGGATTCGATCCTCGTATGCTACATAGGCATTATGAGTAATTGATATAGGCAAAATCCTTGTATCAGTGGTTTCGATCGATATCAACGAGAAGAAAACGACAAGTATCAACTGACACTGGATAGTATCGATCGATACCGACGAACTTAGTTGAAATTCTCAAACTAAAATATAATGGCGAATTGAGTCCCCGACAACGGCGCCAAATTTGATATGCTCAAATTAATACCCTATAATTACTAAAGCAGTTGTTGTAGTATATGTAGGGTTCGAACACAAGAACTCACGGAAACACACAATAGATTATATAGAAGAGAATTAAGCTTAGTGATCAATGAAATTGAAAGCAAGTACGTAAATTAAACGAGTTGTAAGTTCAATGGGAGAAAGATAGGTCCAGGGTATTTCTCAGGAAATCAATGAATACAGACAAACTAATTAATCAGGGTTCATGTTGCACACGGTTCTTGAACTCAAATCACTAAGGTATAATTAACCAACTCTCGTTGCGAGAATTATCTAAGCCTAAATCCTAGAATTCCAAATCTCTTTGCGAATCCTAAAGTCTAAACCATCTTTTAGTTCAAGTTTGATTTGTTCACAAAACAACTAAACCAAATCTCTTTGTGAATAGGTATTTTGCTCACCCTAGGTTCTATCAGGTAATTAATCGCACTTTCGTGCCTAATTGATTATCCTAAGATCTAAGTTCTAGGTGATCAATCTAGAATTAGCTTTGAAAACAACATATGGCGAAAAACTAATTCCGATTATGAACCCTAAACAACTAATTAACCTAGCATTCAAAGAAATCCCTTATGAGAACCCTAAACCTAACAAGAGATCTACTCATACATGGAAATTGAAACAATAAACATGACTGAATAAATACTTGAATAAACAATAAGAAAGAGTAACAAGAGGGTTCAAAATCTTCTCTCGGACGAACAGAGTTTCAGACTTGTCTCCCTTCAAAAGCTCTCTCACAAAACCAAAGTAAAATAAAGCATAGCCATCAAAGTGGATGTAAAATAAAGCATAGCCATCAAAGTCATGTTTTGGGGCTTCTTGTAAATAATAAACTCTTGGAAAAGTCACGATCGTGTCTTGCTAAAGTGAGTATCGACCGATACTAGTCAGTATCGATCGATACTGAGGCTTCAAGTCGGGTACTCAGCTACACGAATTTCTGCTTTGCTCCAAAATGCTCAGAAAGCTCCAATATCTCCAGTTATGCTCCAAACGTGCTAAAACCTGTAAAAGACTATAAAACACTACAAAATAGTAGAAAGACTCTATAAAACAGACTTATATGATGGCTTAAACGGGGTAAAAACCATGATATATCAACAACATAAGCCTATCAAATCCAAGACTCAGGACGAAACCTGATTCGCCGAGGTTCAGCCCTCGCGACCGCGGTCAGGAGGGGTTTCACCGAGGGCGCGTCCCCCACGACCGCGACCACAACATGTTCCCATGCTTTCTACAAATATACCCATCTCAGATCTTGAAAGAATCGGACGAATGATGCAAGGACTTGAAGCATCTCGCAAAAAGATGTAGATGAATTGAGTGCCGAAATGGACAAGATGTACCAGGATTTGAATGGAAAAATTGAAAATCTCTATGTTCAAGCCGAGGAGGCTAAAAATGAATGGATAAAGACAAGCTCATCCTTGACTTTCGTGCTCGATAAAGGTTAGTGTTATATATATATTTATAAAGTATAACCTTCTCTTTTAATGCGGGTGACGTGTTTGCCAGCTCATCTCGGAGTATAGAGAGCTTATCCGTCTTCGCAACAAAACTCAACGCAAAAGAGATAAGATGATATGTTGGATGGGTTTGTTGGAAGAGAGGATCAGACTTATGGAATTTCCTGCAGCGGGCTGGGATGAACTCGGTATTGGCCCGGTCCCTAGTTGTCTCCAAGTGGCTTCTTGTGATCAAATATGATATTTGGAAGCGATCCTAGCATGAGACAAAAAAAATCTATGATTTATCAGTTCAAATAATTTACTTTAATTTGTACCAGGCGTTGGAACCCCTTTTTATCCTTGTTTAATAAAGAGTTTTGCTTCTAAGTTCCCCTTCATTCCTTTTTTAGTAAAAAATTAGACTTCGGAATCCTTCCTTATCTCTTTTGAACAACGAATTGTTCTTAGAGTCCCCCTTTATTCTTGTGGAATAAATAGTAGCTTTTGTTTTAGTAGTTACACTTGACTTTGCAAGTTGCCTACGTACCCATTTTGGGATCAAACCACTTCATAGTTCATTAGTCTCCCTTCCCCACTACAAATTCACTACAAGAAAATGATCATATTGTGACAAAATTATCCGTCACAATAAGCACAATTTCGTAGCAATAAAATCATTGTGAGGGATTTGTGACGTTTTTTGGACGGTCACAATAAAGTCGTCACAAATTCTTTTTGTAGCAAAAACATCACATCCGTTATGACGAATATATCTTGTAACTACTTCGTCATTAATGGCGACGATAAATAATAGTAGCAAAACTGTGTCAATTAGAGCAACTCCAACGTACACACTAAATTTGGTGTTAAAATACACAAAAAAAATATTCTTTATTATTATATTATTAAATTAAGATTCTTTTTATTTTTTTTAATAGTTTTGATAAATACTAATTATTCTTATAACTGATTAATTATAAGTTAAATATACGATTACAATCGATAAAACTAAAAATAGTGAAAAATAAATTACATCGTACTAATTCTCAGAATTAGTATATTCGGACCATAAGAGTTCAATTAATGCATTTCGAAGTTCAATATGAGCTTCCCGGTCTTTGATTTGCCTGTGTCGAGCCAATAATTCTTGAAACCGAGCATCATCGGCACCCGCCAACTCAACTTCTGGGGCTGTGACTTCGGTTCGTTCTTCAATTGATGCATCAATATCACGTTCACCCTCTATGATCATATTATGCATTATGATACAAGTTGTCATTATATCATGTAATACTTTCTTACTCCAAAAGCGTGCTGGTCCAGCCACAATTGCAAATCTTGACTGCAATACTCCAAATGCACGTTCCACGTCTTTTCTACATGCTTCTTGCTTCTTTGCAAATAATTTCTTTTTGGGACCACGTGGATCATGAATTGTTTGAACAAGAGTTGACCATTTTGGATATATACCATCAGCTAGATAATAACCCATATTATAATTTTTCCCATTAATAACATAATTAGCAGGTGGAGAAGTTCCTTCAGCTAGATTAGCAAAAAGATGAGACGCCTCTAGCACATTTATGTCATTGTTAGACCAAAATATGCATGCCAAATCCAAAGATCATAATCGGCTACGGCCTCTAGAATAATAGTAGGCGATCCACTACGACCAGCATATTGTCCTCCCCAAGCAGTTGGGCAGTTTTTCAATTTCCAATGCATACAATCTAAACTACCCAACATACCTGGAAATCCTCGACGTTCACCAATGTGGAGTAGCCGTGAAACATCGTTAGCGTCAGGTGATCGAAGATAGCGGCTGCCAAACACCTCGACAACAGCACGGCAAAATCGTTTCAAACTTTCTATAGCTGTAGACTCCCCTATTTTGATATACTCATCGGTGGAATCCGCCGGTAAACCGTACGCCAGCATTTGAAATACAACAGTCATTTTTTGCAAACCAGACAACCCAAGTTTACCGATACCATCTCTTCGTTGGACAAAACAATTGTCATGTCTTTGTATGGCATCATAAATACGCAGAAACAAAGGACGGCTCATCCGGAATCTTCGTCAAAACATCGTCTCAGGAAACAAAGGATTATCTGCAAAATAATCGTTGAAGAGATTACGAGAAGCATTTTCCCGGTCACGGTTGATAACTATATGACCTGGAATAGATCCACCATGGGAACCCTCCGAGTTAAATAGATTTTGAGTGATGAGAAAATTGTTGTTTGCGGTAATTTGAGCTACTGCCTGCTTTTCTATATCATCGTAATAATCATAATCTGAATATGAAGATGAAGAAGAAGAAGAAGAAGATGGTATATGAGATGAACTACCGTAGTTAAAATTCATCTTTTAAGAGAAGAGAAGAAATAGAAGATTGTTTGATATTCATCTTATTTTCCGAACATGATACCCATTTTATAGTCTAAGCAAATCGATATTAGCCGTTAATTTTCTTTGACCAAGATCTAATCGTTGCATTGATTAGTCACTTCATGTCATATATCAATGATCACTTTCTTAGAAAAATACGAATCAATCTAAGCCGTTGAATTTCTTTGACCAAGATCTAACCGTTGCATTGATTAGTCACTTCATGTCATATATCAATGATCACTTTCTTAGAAAAATATGAATCAATCTAAGCCGTTGAATTTCTTTGACCAAGATCTAACCGTTGTATTGATTTGTCACTTCATGTCATATATCAATGATCACTTTCTTAGAAAAATACGAATCAATCTAAGCCGTTGAATTTCTT
Organism: Eutrema yunnanense; assembly: GCA_002933935.1. Lineage (NCBI taxonomy): Eukaryota > Viridiplantae > Streptophyta > Magnoliopsida > Brassicales > Brassicaceae > Eutrema > Eutrema yunnanense. The sequence continues at coordinate 190,658 of PKML01043667.1, read as the reverse complement.
TGACAAAGATCTAACCATTGCATTGATTAGTCACTTCATGTCATATATCAATGATCACTTTCTTAGAAAAATACGAATCAATCTAAGCCGTTTAATTTCTTTGACCAAGATCTAACCGTTGCATTGATTAGTCACTTCATGTCATATATTAATGATCACTTTCTTAGAAAAATACAAATCAATCTAAGCCGTTGAATTTCTTTGACCAAGATCTAACCGTTGCATTGATTAGTCACTTCATGTCATCTATCAATGATCACTTTCTTAGAAAAATACGAATCAATCTAAGCCATTGAATTCCTTTGCTAAGATCCAACCGTTGCATTGATTTGCCTTCACTTCTCTATATAAATGTATACCACTCTTTATTTGATCACACATCTTCATTTCATTTTCTTACCACTAATATTTCTTCTAAAATGACTTCAGTTCGCTCTGGGTCATATTCTATTGAAGAAGATAAACACGTATGTCATGTGTATCTTGATGTTTCTCAAAATCCAATCATAGGGATAAACCAGTTAGGAGATCAATTTTGGACAAGAGTTCAAATTGAATATGAAAAATCTCAGATTTTTCCAAGACCAAAAAGATCTTTACAAACTCGAATGACAACAATTCTTGTTGCAGTCTCCAAGCTGAGGGGATGCATTAACCAGATTGAAAACAAGAATCCTAGCGGTGCTTCCGAGCAAGACATTGTAAGTCTATATATACTTCGATTATTTGTACTTGCTCTATCTTTATTTTATTTTTTGTACTTGCTAACTTATTTACATTTTTCTCTTGTCAATATTAAATCAGTTAAACCAAGCGAAGATGTTATTAACACAAGATGTCAAATACAAGAAATGATTCAATTTCGATCATGTTTGGCCTCTCCTTAAATGTATTGAGAAATTTTCAAATAACCACACTAGTAGAGCCGCTGCATTCCAAGAAGAAGGTCGTAATGTTATGTCATCTCCATCATTCCAAGATGAGTCATCGCCATCCCCTGGTATGAATTCATTCGATCTAAATACGAATAGTAAAGAAGCCACTTTTAATTTATCTCAGAGACCTATGGGTATGAAAAAAGCGAAGAGAAAACAACAATCTGATGAACAATTTAAACATATGATGGAGCAAAATGATAAGCTTATCAAAGCTATTGCTAAAGGTACTTCTGAAAGAAATGAAATTCAAAGACAGAAGGTCGAGGTACAAAGAATGAAACAAGAGCATAAAATATTATTCGCGGATTTGAGTTCTATAACCGATCCATCGTGTCGTGCGTATATTGAAAATGAAAGAGCGGTAATTTTGAGAAGAAGAGCACCAACAAATCAATATGAAGAACACAGAGAAGGTTCTCAAAGCCAATATCATGGATCTCAGTATCGAGCATCTCATTATCAAGGAGATCAAGTTCAAGGAGAACAAGCTCAAAGAAAACAAGTTCAAGGAGAACATGTTCAAGGACAACAACCTCAAGGTGAAGACCAAAGATCACCAAGTGACCAACATGATTTTACACAATACTATCGTTTTCTTAGCGGAAATTGATTTTCAGGGTATTAGATTATTGTTTAAATTTATATTATGTCTTTCAAGTTTATCTTGTTGCATTTTAGTTTTTATGTTTGTTTGGTTTTAATTTTGTATTTTTATGTTTCTAGTGTTTTAATTGAATGTATTTTTAATCTTAACCAATTCTGTTATTGATTTAGATATTTTGTGCAAATTAAAAATTTATATTAATTATAATAAAAATTTCATATTATTAAAAATTAAAGATACAAAAATATTTAAAGTATATTTAATTTTTAATTACAAAGTTTAATCAAATGATAAACACCAATTTTTTTTTTTTTTTTTTTTTTGTCAACAGCCTAGATACTTACACCGATTCAGTAAACCAAATCGGGGGTATCGAGTTTACATAGATGAAATCTGATGGGTAGACTCGAGCACCTCGTGCTAACTTGTCCGCCACTGTGTTGTTTGCGCGTGGAATATATGTGAGTGAGAAAAAGGCGAAACTCTCCTTGCTCCTCTCGAACTCCTCCAAATGTAGTAAAAAAGCCGGCCACTCCTTGGGTGTAGACACCATCTTCACCAGCTCTGAGTAGTCCGTTGCAAAAGCGATCGTCGTCTTCTGATTTGCAGTCATGCAATGCATCGCCCAAATGAGCGCCTCTAATTCCACATGTAGTGGGGAGAGGCTTCTTCTCAGGTTCCGAGATCCCATGATGGCCCCTTCGATCCCCTCTTGAAAATAGTACCATCCTAAACCAGAATAGTTATCCGTTTTCTTCCACGAGCCATCAATATAGCATTTCTGTCCATGATAATCCTCATGTTGAGCCAGCATCGTGCTGTGACCGATTAGAGGGGAAATTATTTCGGGTTGCATACTTTGTGTCGTTTCCCAGGTCATGGCCTCCGTTTCTGCTATCCTTAGTATCTCTTGTGGGTTATTGTCCACGTTTGAGAAAACTTTATCGTTCCTTGCTTTCCAAATATTCCAGGCGATCCAAGGGAAAACTGCGTTCTTACCCTCTTTTGGGAGTCTCCAGAATAGATGGTCAAAATTACAGAAAACCGATGTCCTCGGGAATACTCCTGGGGCCGAAGGGATAGGAGAGAGTGCCCATGTTTGTAAAGCCGAAGGGCATTCAAACAGAACATGATTAATCGTTTTCCCTTCCGCTCCACACCGTGCACATTGTGGATCACAATTGATAAACACCAATTTAATTATATCATTGAATGAAAACAAAAAAAATAATATTTTAATGTTTTGTGTTATGAACAGTGTCACACCAAATATGGTGTGATACTGTTCATAAAACACTAATTTTTTTGTTTTTGCCGTGGGATATGCCGTTCGGTTGGAGTTCCTTTAACACCATATATCCCGTTTTACCGTCCGGTTGGACTTGCTCTTAGAGACTAAATAAAACGTCTCGAAACCGTCGACATATTTTGTGACTATTATAATGTCCCAAATCTGTCACTCATTTTGACGAAATTTTAGTCCCAAATCGTCACAAATAATGACTAGAGAGTCGTCGCCTATTCGTTACACTTACATACTAAAAACAGAGTCCTAAAACCGTCATATTTTTTACTATTACAATGTCTCGATTCCGTCACTTATTACGACGAAACTTTAGTCGTAAATAGTCACAAGTGATGACATAAAGAACGTTGGCTATTAATCCTAATTTGCGACTATTTTATTGTCCCAACTTTCGTCACGCTTTATCACTAAAACTCGGTCACTCTTTCGTTCTAATTCACTACTGATTTATCATCAAATAAATTGTCATTATTCTTTACTAAATTATTGTCACAATCATACATATTTCTTAGTTTTTTTCTCGACTAAAATCATCATTAATTGTGACTATAGTTAGAAGCTTAATGTTTTAGCTGCATTATATTTTTTTCTCGGCTAGATGTGATACATTAAATAGTAAAATGAAACGATATCGAAAATAAAATTGTTTTCCCAAAGAAACAGACGTAGATATATCTAAAAAAAGCAACGAAAATAAAGTCATGTTAAGCAACATGACCAAACAAACTAAAACCAAATTAAAAAGCATAAAAGAACAAACTAAAAATCCTAGGAGCTAGTGAATAAGTTAAGAAGCAAAGGTTCATGTTGGAGTAGAAGCAGATGAAATTGGAGTAGAAGCAGATGAAATTGTTGTGGCTAAGACATTCGGACCGAAAAGAGTCTCAACGAGAGTCTCCACACTTTCGAGTTGTTTCTGAAAAAGAGCCTTCTCATCTTGACTTTTTTGCGATTCAGTTTCAAGTTTTTCCACTCGACAAGTTAAGATTCCCACTACTGATCAGTAGTTTGTGGCAAAACAGACGAACCATCTAAAGACATCAAAACTCCATTTTGAAGTGATCCAAGTCCAAATACACGACCTTGTTTTGATATTCCATTAATCTACAAGGAAAATACAATCAAAGTTTAAGCTTCGAGTCAATTAGAAAACCCTTTTTCTCGATTATATTTTACGAGCAATCCTTATCTAATAAGAAAAATTGTTGTTATCTAAAAAATATATAATAAAAATATTACAAAATTTAAATATGACGCATTATATTTCTTGTAATGAAAGTGTATATATATCCATATATATATATATATAAATATAAAATTCGTTTGTGATAAAAATGTAAAAAATAAAGTGATTTTAACGTAGGTTAGTAGCTATTGCATCAACAATTGTGACTGAATAAAATGTCAGTAAATTAGTCAAAAATGCGATAAATTTGTTATATATTTCGGTTGCAATTGATTATGATTTTTTTTGTCGTCGATTCGTACCAATTTATAACTGACGTTTAGTCACCGTCTTGTCATAAATTGAGACTAAACATTTGATATATCATGGTTTTTACCCCGTTTAAGCCATGATATAGGTCCGTTTTATAGAGTCTTTCTACTACTTTATAGTGTTTTAGAGTCTTTTACAGGTTTTAGCACGTTTGTAGCATAATTGGAGATATTGGAGCTTTCTGGAGCATTTTGGAGCAAAGCAGAAGTTCGTGTAGCTGAGTACCCGATTTGAAGCCTCAGTATCGATCGATACTGTCTAGTATCGGTCGATACTCACTGCAGCAAGACACAAGTCGCGACTTCTATGAAGAATTGAAGAATTGTAAAATTGTAAAATTGCTCATAAGACTTTATTATTTACAAGAAACCCCAAAACGTGATTTAGGTTATTTCTTAGGATTTACAGCCACTTTGATGGCTACGTTTTATTTTAATTTGGTTTTGGTGAGAGAGCTTTTGAGGGAGACAAGTCTGAAACTCTGTTCGTCCGAGATAAGATTTTGAACCCCTGTTTTACTCTCTTTCTTATTATTTATTTGATGATTTATTGAAACATGTTTATTGCTTCAATTTCCATGTCTGAGTAGATCTCTTGTTAGGTTTAGGGTTCTCATAAGGGATTTCTTTGAATGCTAGGTTGATTAGTTGCTAAGGGTTCACAATCTGAATTAGTTTTTCACCATAGGTTGTTCTCATAGCTAATTCTTGATTGATCATCTAGAACTTAGATCTTAGGTTAATCGATTAGGCACGAGAGTGCAATTGAGAAACATGATAGAACCTAGGGTGAGCAAAATAACTATTCGCAAAGAGATTTGGTTTAGTTGTTTTATGAACAAATCAAACTTGAACTAAAAGCTGGTTTAGACTTTAGGATTCGCAAAGAGATTTGTAATTCTAGGATTTAGACTTAGATAATTCTCGCAAGGAGAGTTGGTTAATTATACCTTAGTGATTTGAGTTCAAGAACCGCGTATAACCTGAACCCTGATTAGTTAGTTTATCTGCATTCATTGAGTTCCTGAGAAATACTCTGAACCTATCTTTCTCCAATCAAACTTACAACTCGTTTAATTTACGTACTTGCTTTCAATTTCATTGATCACTTATCTTAATTCTCTTCTTTATAATCTATTGTGTGTTTCCGTGAGTCTCTGTGGATTCGATCCCTAAGTATTACAATCGATAATTTAGTACTTTAGTGTATTAATTTGAGCTTATCAAATTTGGCGCTGTTACCGGGGACTCAATTCGCCATTAGATTTTAGTTTGAGAATTTCGACTAAGTTCGACTAGTATCGATCGACACCCTAGTGGTATCGGTCGATACATGTCGTGAATTTTGTTACTTACGTTCTTGACTTTTGTGTTTCAGGTGCATGCCTACTCGCGAAACCAGAAGGACCAAGAACACTCCGCTAGTCAATCTGTCATTAGAGAAGCTAGCACTTCTGGAATGCACAAACTAAAAAGCAAAGAAGCCGACAGAGATGAACAACAATACAGTGGTTTTGGTTCGTGATGATGCTGGAGCTTTGAGAGACCAAGAGGGTCAGTTGTGCAAGGAACCTCGCTTAGTTCAGCTCGTAAAAATTCCCGTGAGGCCTTTCCGTGGGCCGAGCCTTCTTTGTTTAGCTTATTTATTCGTCATGGGCCTTGAGCGTGGAATTTGGGCCCAACATTTGCCTTGTCGATTGATCTGGTTTCCTATTAGTCACATTTTTCTTTTTGTTTTTCGCCAGTTGATTGCTGCTCACAACAATTCCATCGAGTGGTACGAGAGAAGGCTTCGTGGGTCTTCTAGTGCATATTTTGAGGGTCGCGTCTTTAAACTTTCAGCTCAGGTAAGATCTCTTAGTCTCCTCGCCGCCGATAATAGCAAACTTGTTGTCGAGGTCCAATAGTCTTCTTCTAAGATTGTGGCTCTCACTCAGCGGAGTCAAGGTTTCGAAGTCGAGAATGCTAAATTGCTTTCTGAACTGAATGAGGCGAAGTCACAGGCTGATGAGGCGCTTAATTCCCTCTGTGAGCCGAGGGAGAAATACGAGATTCTTGGGGCGTCCTGAGATTCAGATGTTTATACTGCCCGGATTGAGGCTGAACATGCAATGGAGTTATGCCTGAAAAACTTAGCCGAGAAGGCTGTTTCTGAGACGAAGAATTTGGTTCGACTCTACGTGATGTATGCTCAAGACAAGGGGAGTCTAGATCTTGTTGAGGCGCTTATTGATATTCCCATATTTTACCTCTTTTTAGCATGCATTCTTGTTATTGTTTTGTGTCTCATGCATGTGTCTTGCATAGTTTTTATAGCATTTTGGTATTTATTAGAGTATTAGGTGTTTGCATTAGGTCCTAGTGAGTCTTTGCATGCATTTGGAATGTTTTAGGTGATTTGGAGACAATTGATGATATTTGGAGAAATGGGCCAAAGTAGAATGCAAAGTCCATCCAAGATGACGGAAAGATGTAGCTGGACGAAGGCCCTCCGATATGAATCAGCTTTGAACCTCTTCATAAGAGTTGTAGAGTACTGAGTCATATGTCTACAGGAGTTGGAATCAGGCCATTTGGATATTTGGTTAAGGAGTTATCTCGGATTTACTGAAAACATCTCTGCCTGGCCTAGGAGCTTTCTCTTGTCTCCCTAAAAACTCCTTAGCATCGACCCAGCTCTTCCCACAGGTCGATGTTGATGCTGGATGCAACATCAGGGCCTTAGCATCGACCCAGCTCCCCTTCACATCGACCAACCAATCGATGCTCCGCTTCAGGGCGTTTACATCGACCCAGTTCCTTCCCACCGGGCGATGCAGCTGAAGTGACTCAAAGATCAGGCCAACTGAAGACCTTCCCGTGCCCAGTTTAATCTGAAGTCTTCATAAAAGTTGTATCCAAGTGCGTTAGCTGACTATAGGAGGTGGTGTTGGGTCATTCGGATACGTGGTTCGTTAGATATGGTCACTTTACTGAGAGTATGTCCGTCTGAACGAAGCCACCCGACATGCCTGAAAGACCTGGCTGGACGAATGGTCTCCAATCGGATATAGCCTCGGTGGCCTTCACAAACGTTGTATCCATGTGCCTTAGCTGACTACAGGAGGTGGTTTGAGGCCATTCGGACATGTATCCCAGGAGATATCACGGTTTTAGCGAAGCAAGACCAGATTTGACCAATTTCGACCGGGTCGGTACCCGGTTTGTTCCGGGTCGACCCGGTCCGCTCCCTTTCTCTATAAAACCCCTAAAAACCTAATTTTCATGTTAAGCTTTCTTTTCCCTAGAGTTGGATTTTCTCCCAAACTCTTCTTATGATGATTTGGGATGGATCTTCATCATTCATGCCACTCTAGTGAAGGATTCTTCAATCTATCTTTATATTATGTTTATTTAATCATTGTTCTCTATCTTTATGTCTCTTTTTCTCTTGTGTTCTTCCTTGTTCTTCATGTTTAGGTTTAAGACCCCATTTTGTTGGATTTTGGATTTTGCTTGATTTTGATGGTTTAATGGTTGATTGTTGATGTTTAGGACTAGATACACAGTTGTTCTCATGTTAGGAAGGATCTTAATGGTAGGATTGAATTGAAAACTCATTTCTAGAAATTAGACATTTCATGCACACAAGGTGTTCGATGAAATGTCTAGAAAACTTCTATGCATGCTTTTCATTCTAAGTGATTGGTGGATGCTGACTTTAGGATGAATTGTTGACTAAAATGGACTTGTGGTAAACTATGGATTATCTAAGTGATCGGTGGATGCTGACTTTAGATGATTCATACAATGATTAGTGTCATGGAAGTGAACTAATCTACTTGATAATGTTCCATGTCATAACAATAAATGTGCATTGAATGTTTAGGCATCGTTAGTCAATTGTCTTGATGGTTAGATAATGATGATTTAGGTTGATTCTTGTTAGGTCCTTCACTTAGGTTGACCTAAAAGCTAGTTTTGGATTGTGATATCAAAGCTAGAGCTTAAGCATTTCACGTCCGATAGGTGTTCGATGAAATGCTTGAACCAAACCTTTTGTGAGCTTTTCATGCCTAGCCAACAAGAGTTGATGTCTAGGGTGATTAGTGAACTAAGTGGGATTAGAGATTAAAGCTTGTTAATCATCTTATCACAAACGAGAGTTTGATCTTGATTTGGTGATTAACAAAGTGATTAGTGCCACGGCGGTGGATTAGTCATAATTGTGAATTCCATGTTCTAGGATAGTGTTTAATTCAATTTTTATCATCATTGTTTGTTCATTAATCATCTTCTTGATAGTTAATTCATTTTCCAACAATTCTATCTTTTGTTTTCTTTCTTGCATTTGTTTTTTTTCCCATAAACATAAAAACCCAAAAGATTTGCTCTAGATTAGGAAGATTCATGTATTCTTGGTGCATTGATCTTAACCTCTTTGGTTCGATATTTAAAATACTACAATGACATGAATGGGATTTGAGTAATTGATTAGTAAAAATCCTACTATCACTTATGCGGGGTGATGACGTCGATCTTGATGACGAACTCAAGAAACACACTGCGAGTTGCACCAATTTCTAGGATCAAATTAATGCTATCCATTTGCTTGATTATTCTGTTTTCGAGGGTTGATCCCCCTCCCCTTTTCTTTATGTATTATGGACTCGTTTTCCTTCAAAAATGAATAAATATTGGTTGTTTTGAATTCGTTTTTCCCTTTTGCCTTGGCATGAGGGTATGAGTAGGGAATAATCTTTTTTCCTTCTGTTGTAGTACGAGGAGTCAATTGATTTGTTGAAGCTGTTCTTTCCTTTTGCTGTAGCATGAGGGTTTAGCTTATTCATGATCTCTTTCCTTATACTGTAGTATGAGGATTCGACTGATGATGAGTTCTTTTTTCCTTTTGTTGCACCATGAGAGATGATTCGTAAAGAGAGATCGTTCCTTTTACCATAGTATGAACATTCGATATATATATGATGAGTTATTTCCCTTTTTGTTGTAGCATGAGGGTGCGACTTGTTTCTGAGAGAGAGACAATTTCGTTCCTTTTGCTATAGTATGCGTTTAGGTTTGAGTTCCATTTTTGGATACGGCCTCGGTTGATAAGCGATTGTGCATTGCTATCCACATGAGAAAAGAGTATTTTGGTGTTGCGTTAAGGAACCAAACACTCTTTGTCCACGGTAGAGCAGGCTGAGCTTGACGAATCTGACTCCAAGTATCGTGTGTGCTGAATTTGTTCTTGAACTTGTTTTCCTTGTTTCTCCACAAAGCTACATAAGACTCATTAGCTTTCATCTGAGATCTCTGTTTTTCTATGTTTNAAAAAAAAAAAAAAAAGAAGAAAAAAGGGACTCATTAATCCTCTCGTACTAAAGACGGACTAAGGCACCGCCGAGAACAAAGAAGATGAAATGGGTCATTGTCGGTGTCAAATGTTTTCATTCCATGGAAGCATGGGCAGATCAAGGTGAGGGGGAGTGGGGCAGTTGCCACCACTCAAAAAAAAAATTATTAGTACTTGTTTAATAAAAATAAAGTATGTCACCACTAAAAATCCAAAAAATGTCCCCACACAACTTTTTTTTTCTGGTTTAAACCCAAAAATTCACCTTGCAAGTTTTTTTTATTATGTTATATTTTGTCTTCCACTGATTATATTTTCTAGATCCCCGACTGATGGAAGGGCGGGCTTGAAGAGGAAGTTACTAGTAAAAACAATGGTAACCAAAAAGAATTTTTTGGTGAATATTAAGGACAAGATTTCTTTCTGGCAATAAGGTATTGGTTGAAATCATATATGAATTCCTCTTGAAGTGATCATTGTATTTATGTGAGTATATAAAGCCAAAGAGTTTACACATAATAAGGGATATACACAAGATATTAACACGAATATCTAAACTAATAAGAACTACATATTCTTTTATTATATCACCATCCCTCAGTTGAAGCGTTGTGATTCCAGACGACTAAACTGGAGCAAAAATCGTTGATTAGCATACAAGAAAATTCGTCCCTAAAGGTTTCATTGCATGTAGACTACTCAAAAAATTGAAAAACACTTATTAGATGCATAAAAACTAGAAAATATGATTGAAATAAATGCTGTTTTGACTAAGGAAGAAAATGACTTTTGATCTTCCTCTTTTGGGTTCTAAAACACTTCATAAGCAATAAGCCATGAAATATAACCCATCCTCTTGTTTCCTACGTTTTTAATGACTTTGCTCGGCTAAAAACAACATAAAACATTCAGCCCATTATGCTTCTCTACTCTTTGTGTTGCTGCCTTATCTTGCTTACTTGCTTCTGCATCATTCTCTCTGGGTTCAAAAGGATTTGTCCTCAAATCCAGCCACAATTAACCTTTGAAATATAGAGGAAGATATCCTCCAATGGACGTATGATGCGGTCGGATAGTTTTTAAAACTTCAGGTTTTAAATTTATAAACCTAAAAGTTCTGCAAGTGCACAGACGTGCGTTGTAGTACTTTAGGTATCGATCTACAGGGAGAGAAAATTGTTCTGAAAAACCTTAGACAGAGAATTATCAAATAAGTCTAGAACAAGAATAAGTTTTATAGGGTTTTGTCACGAAAATGGTAAAGAACGGAAAAACGGAAAATTGCTTGCAAATTAACTTAAGAAAATCGATGGGATAAACTAAACGTGAAAATGATTTGTAAGAAATATTAAAACGGTGTTGGGTCGACAAGAATATCTTAGGGTATGCTTGATTCAATCACGGTCCCTAAGCTCTTAGTAACACGATTCTAGATTTTAACTCCACAAACTGAACAGAATAAACGGCATAGCCTACTTTCGTATATCCTACGCACCAACAATATATATACTCGACCAGTAGATTTCGTCTCTGGCCGCACATAAATCATGTTGTTCGTGTTGGTTCTTCGTAGTTCACGACACTCTGCAAGTACACTTTCATATCTTACGACGCAATACGCTCTTATAGATGAGCGATTCGGGGATTTAGATTCAACACTTTTGGTGGTACTTAACACCTAGGAACCAGCCTCTAGTTCATGACGTTAAATTCATGCATCAACAACGATCTATAAGAAAGAGCTCTAGAACTCTGCTAGGGTTTTACTGATATATCATGGTTTTTACCCCGTTTAAGCCATGATATCAGTCCGTTTTATAGAGTCTTTCTACTATTTTGTAGTCTTTTAGAGTCTTTTACAGGTTTTAGCACATTTGGAGCATTATTGGAGATATTGGAGTTTTATGGAGCGTTCTGGAGCAAAATTGAAGCCTGGTGACTAAGTGCCCGATCGAAGCGTCAAGCATCAATCGATACCTCCTTGGTATCGATTGACACCCATCGAGGAGATTACGAGTCGCGACTTTTAATGAAGTTTGAGAATTGCAGAACATGCCCAAAAGACTTTAATATTTACCAGAAGACCCCAATTCGTGTTTAGACTATTTAATTAGGTTTTACAGCCACTTTGGTTGTGTGCTTTTATTTTACTTTGGTTTTGTGAGAGAGCTTTGGAAGGGAGACAAGTCTGAAACTCTGTTCGTCTGAGAGAAGATTTCGACTTTTGTTACTCTTTCTGTTTTATTTGATGATCTATTTAAACATGTTTATTGATTCAATTTCAATGTCTGAGTAGATCTCTTGTTAGGTTCAGGGTTCTCAATAGGGTTTTCTCTGAATGCTAGATTGATTTGTTATTAGGATTCACTATCCGAATTAGTTCTTCACCATAGGTTGTTTGCAAAGCTAATTCTATATTGATCACCTAGAACTTATATCTTAGGATAATTGGTTAGGCGCAGAAGTGCGATTAAGTAATATCGTCCCAGCCTGGACTTTCACATACCGCTGCTGTTGTTGACCACGATAGTGATTCTGAGGAGACGCAGGATTAGTCTTCTCTATCTTCACGTTTGTATTTTTTCTTTCTTTTTCTTTTCTTTTTCTTTTCTGTTGAACTTATGTCAGTATTTGTTTTTGCATTTGAACTTCTTTGGATTTATTTTTGATCTACCATGTTGTTTTTTGATGTGCTCAAATTAACACCCTAAAAGTACTAAAGCAATAGTTATAGTATAGCTAGGGGTCGAACCACAAAGACTCACAGAGATGCACAATAGATTGTATAGTATCGAATTAAGCTAAGCCAAGAGATGTAATTGAAAGCAGTGCAGAAATTAAAAGAGTTGTATTTCAATTGGGAGAAATATAGGCTCAGCGTATTTCTCAGGAAATCAATGAATGCAGATAAACTAACTAACATGATTCAGATTTAGCACGGTTCTTGAACTCAAATCACTAAAGTATAATTAACCAATTGTCATTGTGAGAATTATCTAAATCTAAATCCTAGGAATTCCAAATCTCGTTGCGAATCATAAAGTCTAAATCAGCTTTAATATCAGGTTTGATATGTTCACAAATCAATTAAACCAAATCTCTTTGCGAATAATCAATTTGCTCACCTAAGGTTCTATCAGGTAATTAATCGCACTGTCGTGCCTAATCAATTATCCTAAGATCTAAGTTCCAGATTCGTCAACCTAGAATTAGCTTTGAACACAACCTAAGGCGAAGAACTAATTCAGATGGTGAATCCTAATAAACTAATCAACCTAGCATTCAGAGAAAACCCTTATGAGAACCCTGAACCTAAAGCGGATCTACTCAGACATGGAGATTGAAAGCAACATGATTGAATATATCATCAAAGAAATCAATAAAAACAGGAGTTCAGAGTTGTCTATCCGAAAACCAAAAGTAGAATCAAAGTAGAATAAAGCATCCAAAAATAAAGCATAGCCAACCAAGTGGCTGTAAAATCCCTATAAATAACTTAAATCACGTTCTGGGCTTTCTTGTAAATATTAAATACTTCTGGACCAAGTTACAATTCTTCAACTCTTCATTAAAGTCGCGGGTCGTGTCTGCTGCGATGAGTGTCGATCGATACCATGGGGTATCGATCGATGCTAGACGTGAAATCCGATACTCAGCAACACGATCTTCAGCTTTGCTCCAAACTGATCCAGAAAGCTCCAATATTTCCAATTATGCTCCAAACGTGCTAAAACCTGTAAAAGACTCTAAAGCACTACGAAATAGAATAAAGACTCTATAAAACGGACTTATATCATGGCTTAAACGGGATAAAAACCATGATAAATTTCTAGCTCGTTCTGCGAGGGGTATCGATCGATACTCTCGCTGTTGAATCGTCCATGGCAGATGTGTCATCATCAAAAGGAAGTTCCACAATCAGCTTATTCAGCATAGCTTTGCATATGGCGTCCTCCCATTCCTTCTTTGTCATAAGACGAGGCATAGGATAAGGTATATTGGGTATATACACCCTCTCCTTGACAATTTCAGGCTCTTTCAGGACCTGCGTCTCGGTATCGATCGATACAGAAGGGCATCGATCGATACACGTGATTTTTCGATTAACTCGTGCAGATGTGTAGACTGGTATCGATCGATACAGGCTGGTATCGATCGATACTTGTGCGATTTCAGAATTCCAGTCGTCATCTTCATCAGCATCATCGAAAATTCCTGCAAAAAATCTATTTTCTACCACTGCAGTGGCTTCTTTAGCACTTCCTATGGTAATTGCATTGATGTGTGCTCTTGGATTTTCAGTTTTCCCTGGAAGAAAACCTTTCTGCCTTTTCACAGCTGCGGTAGTCTGAGCAACCTGAGTTTCCAGCTTCCTCTGAGAAAGATTGACAATTTCAATTTTCCCATTCAGATTGTCAATCTTCCCGTTTATATCAGTGTACAGATGGTCAATCTTCCCATTGAAATCTACTTGCAGTTTTTGCTGTCCCTGAAGAATCTGCTCAAGCATGGATTCCATCTTATTATCTGTAGACTTTGGAAAGATGGGCTGGTACGAAGAATTCTCATAATTGCGAGTGTTGTTGATGAAGTTTCGGTTGTTGTTGTACCCAAATTGCTGACCCTGAAATCCAGAACCACCAACATAGTTACAATCCTCCATTTCATCTCCACCGATATTATCGACTCCATCAGCAAAGTGTACAGTCTTCTACGACTTCCCAATCAAAATATCCAGCTTGGCTTGAACTGCAGCAATCTGCGATCCAACAATTCCTCCAGCCTGCTTCTTCCGCTCGAAATCAGCATTCTTGGTGCTATTGCTAGATGCCAAGTTCACAATCAGCACAATCGCATCATCTGGATACCTGGTGTTGAAGTTCCTATTACTCGCAGTATTTAAAGCCATATGGTACCTCCAATCGACCCCTCTGTAGAAATTACCCAGCAGCTGAACCTGATTGAACCCATGGTTCGGAAAATCTCTCTGATATGACTTGAAGCGAATCCAAGCAGCCTTGAGTGCCTCTGTTGGACCCTGAGAAAATTGAGAGATTTTGTTCCTGAGCTCTTCGGATCTCGCATCATCGTCGAAATTGCACAGGAATGCATTCTTCGTCTCATCCCATGTAGTTAACGAACCATGAGCCAACTGCTTCAGCCAATAAGCAGCATCCCCACTGAGAGAGTATGGGAAAAGTTTGCAGAAGAGGAACTCGTTAGGCACTCCATTGTACTTCATACCAGTGACCAAATCTTCGAACCTCTCGATATGATCCATGGGATGTTCATGAGATAGGCCATGGAAAGGATTCTGACTCACAAGAGCGTAGTACGCAGGCTTCAGCTCAAAATCATTCCTCTGAAAAGTTGGGATGCGAATCGCAGACCGATTGGCATAGAACTGATCAGGTCTGTTGTGCTCACCAAGTGTCCTGCCTCGAACACCTGCAGCATTCCCAACGTTGGCGCGCCCAGCTGGCGCGACAATCTCAACAACAGTAGTAGGGACAACGACGTTTCCAGCCTCATCAAGTCGTTGCCCTCTCTCATTGCACACATGACCCTCTTGGTCTCTCAAGACTCCAGCTTCATCAGCTCTTAAAACCACTGGGTGGTTCATCCCTAATGTTTCCTTTGTCTTTCTGTTTGTGCGTTCTAAACGTGCTAGCTGCTCCAATGACAGTTCAAGTAGCTGAGTGCTCTTGTTCCTTCTGGTTTCCCGAACAGGCATACACCTGAAAACAAAACACTAGGCAAGGCACGTAAGTAACCAAAAAAAATACGTTGAGTATCAATCGATACCGGATGGTGTCGATCGATATCAATAAGGGAATTGCCTGAGTATCGACCGATACTAGTGAGTATTGATCGATACCGATGATATATCATGGTTTTTACCCTGTTTAGGTCATGATATAAGTCCTTTTATAGAGTCTTTTTTAGTGTTTTGTAGTGTTTTAGAGTCTTTTACAGGTCATAGCACGTTTGGAGGATTATTGGAGTTATTGGAGATTATTGGAGCAATTTGGAGCAGAGCTAAAGATCGTGTTGCTGAGTACCTGTTTTCACGGCATGGTATCGATCGATACCCCCTGGTATCGATCGATACCCTTCGAGGCTGACACGATATCGCGACTTAATGAAGAGTTGAAGAATTGCAGAATTGGCCCAGAAGTCTCTGATAATTACAAGAAGACCCCAGATCGTGTTTTAGGTTCTAAATAGGATTTTACAGCCACTTGTTTAGGCTATGCTTTATTTCTGTGTTTGATTTTACTTTGGTTTTAGAGAGACAAGTCTGAATCTCCCTTCGTCCGAGATCATATCTCTAAACCCTTCTTTCTATTCTATTGATGATTTATTCAAACATGTCTTTTGATTCAATTGCCATGTCTGAGTAGATCCACTTTAGGTTTAGGGTTTTCTCATAAAGGATTTCTCTGAATGCTAGGTTAATTATCTGTTTAGGATTCACCATCTGAATTATAGTTCTTCACCTAGGGTTGTGTTCATAGCTAATTCTAGGTTGATAAATCTGGAACTTAGATCTTAGGATAATTGATTAGGCACGAGAGTGCGATTAATTACCTGATAGAACCTAGGTGAGCAAATTGATTATTCGCAAAGAGATTTGGTTTAATTGATTTGTGAACATATCAAACCTGATATTAAAGCTGATTTAGAATTTAGGATTCGCAAAGAGATTTGGAATTCCTAGGATTTAGATTTAGATAGTTTTCGCAACGAGAGTTGGTTAGCTATATTTTAGTGATTTGAGTTCAAGAACTGCGCTAAATCTGAATCCTGCTAGTTAGTTTATCTGCATTCATTGATTTCCTGAGAAAAACCCTGGGCCTATATTTCCTCCATTGATTTACAACTCCTTTAATTTCTGCATTGCTTTTAATTACAATTGTTTGGCTTAGCGTAATTCGACACTATAGAATCTATTGTGTGATCTCTGTGAGTCTTTGTGGTTCGACCCCTAGCTTTACTATAACAACTGCTTTAGTACTTTAGGGTATTAAATTGAGCATATCAACCGATGAACTTACTCGAAACTCGATAGCTAAAATCTAAAGGAGATATTGAGTCCCCGGCAACGGCGCCAAATTTGATGTGCTCAAATTAATACCCTAAAAGTACTAAAGCAGTAGTTATAGTATAGCTAGGGGTCGAACCACAAAGACTCACAGAGATGCACAATAGATTGTATAGTATCGAATTAAGCTAAGCCAAGAGATGTAATTGAAAGCAGTGCAGAATTAAAAGAGTTGTAATTCAATTGGGAGAAATATAGGCTCAGGGTATTTCTCAGGAAATCAATGAATGCAGATAAACTAACTAACATGGTTCAGATTTAGCACGGTTCTTAAACTCAAATCACTAAAGTATAATTAACCAACTGTCGTTGCGAGCATTATCTAAATCTAAATCCTAGGAATTCCAAATCTCTTTGCGAATCCTAAAGTCTAAATCAGCTTTAATATCAGGTTTGATATGTTCACAAATCAATTAAACCAAATCTCTTTGCGAATAATCAATTTGCTCACCTAAGGTTCTATCAGGTAATTAATCGCAATGTCGTGCCTAATCAATTATCCTAATATCTAAGTTCCAGATTCGTCAACCTAGAATTAGCTTTGAACACAACCTAAGGCGAAGAACTAATTCAGATGGTGAATCCTAATAAACTAATCAACTCTTATGAGAACCCTGAACTTAAAGTGGATATACTCAGACATGGAGATTGAAAGCAACATGATTGAATAGATCATCAAAGAAATCAATAAAAACAAGAGTTCAAAGTTGTCTCTCCGAAAACCAAAAGTAGAATCAAAGTAGAATAAAGCATCCAAAAATAAAGCATAGCCAACCAAGTGGCTGTAAAATCCCTATAAATAACCTAAATCACGTTCTGGGCTTTCCTGTAAATATTAAAGACTTCTGGACCAAGTTGCAATTCTTCAACTCTTCATTAAAGTCGCGGGTCGTGTCTGCTGCAATGAGTGTCGATCGATACCATGGGGCATTGCTTTCAATTACATCTTTTGGTTTAACTTAATTCGAATCTATTTAATTTATTGTGTGATTTATGTGAGTCCTTGTGTTCGACCCCTACTTTACTACAACAACTGCTTTAGTACTTTTAGGGTATTAATTTGAGAATATCAAATTTGGCGCCGTTGCCGGGGACTCAATTTCGGCATTAGATTTTAGCTTAGAATTTCGTCTAAATCGTTGAGTATCGATCGACACCCTTGTGGTATCGGTCGATACCCGTCGTGAATTTCAGTTACTTACGTTCTTGACTTTTGTATTTCAGGCGCATGCCTCTTCGTGAAACCATAAGGAACAAGAACACTCCGCTAGTTGATCTGTCAAACGAGCAGCTAGCAAATTTGGAACGTGCAAACAGGAAAGCAAAGAAGCCAGCAGAGATGAACAATCCAGTGATTTTGATTCAGGATGCTGCTGGAGCTTTGAGAGACCTTGATGAAGCTGGAAATATCATTGTCCCTGCAATGACTATGAATGCAGGGAACGATGTGATTAATCGCGGTAGGACGATTGGTGAGTGCAACAGGCCTGATCAGTTTTACGCCAAATGATCAGCGATTCGCCCTCCTGCTTTTCAGAGGAATGACTTTGAGCTGAAACCTGCATACTTCACTCTTGTGGGTCAGCATCTTTTTCATGGTCTTTCCAATGAACATCCCATGGGTTTGAGGATTTGGTTACAAGCATCAAGTGCCATGGAGTATCCTATGATTACCTTTTCTGTAAGCTCTTCCCATACTCTCTTGGTGGAGATGCAACTTATTGGCTGAAGCTATTACCTCCTGGATCACTAACTACTTGGGAAGAGACTAAGACTACTTTCATGATCAATTTTTTTGATGATGCGAGATCCGAGGAGCTCAGGAACAAGATCTCTCAATTTTCTCAAGAAGCAACTGAGGGATTTAAGGCTGTATGGATTCGATTTAGGTCGTATCAGAGAGATTGTCCACATCATGGGTACTCTGATGTTCAGCTGATGGGTTACTTCTTCAGAGGGATTGATTGGAGGTATCAGATTACCTTGGATGTTGCGAGCAATGGGAATTTCAAAACCAGGTATCCTGATGACGCCTATGTGCTTATTGAGAACTTGGCGTCTAGCAATAGCACCAAGAATGCAGACTTTGAGCGGAAGAGGCTCGCTGGTGTGGCTGATGGATCACAGATTACTGAGATTCAGGCCAAGCTGGATTCGGTGCATAATTTGTTGATGGGCAGGCAGCAGAAGGCTGTTCGTTTTGCTGAAAAAGATGCAGTGGAACATGTTAACTACGTTGGTAGAGATGGATTTCAAGATCAAAGGTATCAATGCCCACCCTCACCACCCAGAAGTTCTGAGAGTAATATGGAATACATATTTGAACAGATCCTTCAGGGACAGCAGAAGATGACAGTAGACCTCAATGGGAAGATGTACGCTATGTACACCGATCTGAATGGGAAAATTGAGTCTCTCGGTATTCATCAGAAGATGCTGGAAACTCAAATAGCAGAGATTTCCGTCAATCTTGCCAAGGATGACGATGAGATTTTGGACACCACCCCTGTGTCGACCGATACTCCCTTGTATCGATCGACACTCGTCCAAGAATCTATCGAGGACGTCTCGAAGGAGAAAGCATCGATCGACACCTTCCCTGTATCGATCGACACCCTCCAAGATACTGTAAAGGAGCCGCGTATGAGTGTTGACAGACTTCACAAGCCCAAGAAGCTGAATCCTATTCCTCAACACCTCCGAGCCCCCATCACTCCAAAGCAGCTGCTTGGTTTTGAGAAGATGGTACGAATAATTCCACACACATTGACTTTTGAAGAAGCTCTAGAGTACATGCTTTTGCTGAGTCACTTCCGAGATTGCAGAGACACTGACGACGAGATTAAGGCACTCTTCCTCAAAGCCAGAAGCAAGTCACTACCGCAGAAGCAGTTGACCCAGAGGGAGGACCCAGGGAAATTCTCGGTTCCATGCTCCATCTCTGGAGTTGAATTCAATGAGTCTCTCGTTGACTCAGAGTCTTGCGTCAATGTAATATCAAAAGAAATTGTTGAACGATTGAGGGCTGATATAAGACGCCCTACGATGCTTCTCACGTTTGCGAACTCCTCCATCTCACCTCCATACGGTACTATCCCTGCTTTGCTTGTTAAAGTAGGCGATTGTCTGGTGCCTACTAATTTTCAGGTTGTGGAGATAAGCAAAGGATCTGAGGTGCATTTGCTCCTGGGACGACCGTGTATGGCTACTGCTGGCACGATCATAGACACGCCTAATAAGAGAATCTCTTTCTCTTACATTGACGGGGATGTCTACTATGATGCCATTCCCTCTAGAGGAGCTCCCACACATTTCTCTTGCTTCACTGTTGTCAAAGGAGAGACGTTGGTAGTTGATCTTTTGGAATAGCCTCCTGACGAGCCAACTGTCATGGACTTTTTGGATGGTCCTTCTATCATCACAAAGAAAGATGTCACGACAGCTAAGGCAAAGAAGATAGTGAAGAGCAAGGAAGTAAAAAGTATTGCATCTATGACTTTAATCCCTCAGAAGTGTGATGGGGATTCGATTGAATACAAGGTGAAGTGCAAAGGAACTTCGAAACCATTCTCTAAAGCTCGAGTTATTCTCACTTCGGAGCTAAAAGAGAAAGGACATGAGTTTGTGGAGCGCATGATGAGCAGAACTCTGAAGCTGGCGATGTCTAATTGTGGAGCTTGTTTCAGCGCAAGTTCTCATTCTTCTCCTGACTGATCGTCCGTAAAGTCAAGCTCGTGACTTAAAACAAACGCTTGGTGGGAGGAAACCCACTGGTGAGTCTATACATATGTTTTTAAATTTTTTTTTTTTTCGTTTGTGTTACACTTATGTCAGCTTTATTTTTGCATTTGAACTCACGGATTTATGCTTGATTATCCTGTTGTTATTAACCTGTTTTTGATTGTTCCTAACAATGCTAACTTCTAACACTTTGGATCACTTTCCCTGGGTTAAGTAACTCGATACCATTGATTTTAAATCAATGTGTCGCCATACAGCTGGTGTCGATCGATACCAGTCTGTATCAATCGACACTCATCACCTTCACAGGTACAATTTCCGATTTTCACAATCCATTTGGTTCTTTTGTTTCTTTCACCAACCTTAGGCTAGATAGCACTGGGGACAGTGTTGTTCAAGTCTGGGGGAGGTAGTCGCTGAAATTGTTTTTGTTTTTCTTAGAGTCAGTCGTTTTTGAGTCATTCGTTGTTTTATTGAATCAACATCTTGGAGACTGTGATCTTTTTCTTGAATCTATTGATTTGACATTGCTTCTAAGTGACCATTGTGACAGAATCAGTTCTAGATCGACTAATGAAAAATCCAAAGGCTTACCAGTTAACTAGAAGACACTCATGTTTCCAGCAAAATTCTTTAAAGCCTGAGCCAAATTTTTGCACTTCATCAATGTGGTTAGTATCCATAGAGCTTGATTCATCATTCGTATCTGACAAAGGAACCCATGTGTTTAAAGTAATGGTATTTCTCTCCCTGTTACAAGTTAATAAATAAGATGCATTAAAAGATGAGATGATTTTCTTTTGAGTAGAGGGTTATGAAAATTTCCAGCCATCCTATTATTCTACTTCAGAGGAAATGATCACACAAAGGATTGGAAGCGAGGCTAGGATTTTCCTATGATGTCATTATTCGCCTACGCCTTTGATACGTTGAGAGGGAAGAACCGGGGATTCGGTGGCTAACACCATCAATACTTGCGTCTCATACCTTGATGTGTATATGCAAAGCTAAAAACAAAAGAGAGAACATAATAAGAAATAAGTATGGGGGAGAGAAATAATACCAGAAAGTGTGAAAAATGGTGGTTTCTTGTCATGATATTGTATGGGAAAGAATCTAGAAGGTTCTTGGTATTAATCACAGCGATGAAACTGGCGAGGATGGCTTGATTGAACGATGCTGTGAGATAATGTGTGTAGTCTGGGAAACTGCGAATGTATATGGAGAAATACATGGTGGTTAGATCAAAAACTGGTGGGTGACATTTGGATGCTTGGGAAAAGGGTCATTGCAATGTTTCATGAACAGGTGAGTCTCTATGTTTTCAAACCTCTTTCTCTGGTTTAGTCTTCTATTTGCTTGAGGGCAAGCAAATGCTAAGTCTGGGGGAGTTGATATATCATGGTTTTTACCTCTTTTAGACCATGATATAGGTCCTATTTATGGAGTCTTTATAGTATTTTAGAGTCTTTTACAGGTTTAGGTACGTTTGAAGCTTAATTGGAGATATTGAAGCATTCTGGAGCATTTTGGAACATATGGAGATGCAGAGTCATGCAGAGACGTCAGAAGTTTGGCATTCGTTGAAGAACTTCCCAGCGATGGATTGAGCTCAAATTTGGACACAAGACAAATCAATGGATTAGCTTTCATTTGGAATTGGTGTGAGGCCATTTCAACGGTGCGATCGAAAGTTATGCAAGTTTTCGTGAAAATAGTCCAGTCTTGCGTGCACAGTGTACTGGTGTCGACCGACACCAGTCCAGTATCGACCGACACCAACTGCAGACGGAAAAAAAACGTGATTTTACAAGTTTAAAGACTCTGCAACTTGGTCCAGAAGTCTTTAATAATTACCAGAAGCCCCAAAACGTGTTTTAGCTTTATAATTATGTTTTTCAGCCACTTTGGTGGCTAAGCTTTCTTTAGGCTTCCATTACTCTTGATTCTACTTTGATTTTTGGAGAGACAACTCTGAACTCCTGTTTCTTATTGATTTTTTTTGATGATCTATTCAATCATGTTGTTTTCATTCTCCATGTCTGAGTAGATCCACTTTAGGTTCAGGGTTCTCATAAGGGTTTTCTCTGAATGCTAGATTGGTTAGTTATTAGGATTCACCATCTGAATTAGTTATTCACCATAGGTTGTTTGCAAAGCTAATTCTAGGTTGAAGAATCTGGAACTTAGATCTTAGGATAATTGATTAGGTGTGAGAGTGCGATTAATTACCTGATAGAACCAAAGGTGAGCAAAATAACTATTCGCAAAGAGATTTGGTTTAGTTGTTTTGTGAAAAAATCAAACATGATTACAAAGCTGATTTAGACTTTAGGATTCGCAAAGAGATTTGGAATTCCTAGGATTTAGATTTAGATAGTTTTCGCAACGAGAGTTGGTGATATATCATGGTTTTTACCCTGTTTAGACCATGATATAAGTCCTTTTTATAGAGTCTTTCTAGTGTTTTGTAGTATTTTAGAGTCTTTTACAGGTTATAGCAAATTTGGAGCATTATTGGAAGTATTGGAGCTTTCTAGAGCAGTTTGGAGCAGAAGCAGAAGTTGTGTCGCTGAGAACCTGATTTCATGACAGGCATCAATCGATACCCCCCTGGTATCGATCGATACTCTTCGAGGCTGACACGACATGCGACTTTTATGAAGAGTTGAAGAATTACAACTTGGTCCAGAAGTCTTTAGTAATTACAAGAAGACCCCAGAACGTGTTTTAGGTTATAAATATGATTTTACAGCCACTTGTTTAGGCTATGCCTTTTTAAGCTTTATTTTCCATACTCTGGGTTGGAGAGACAAGTCTGAATCTCCCTTCGTCTGAGATCAGATCTCAAGAACCTTTTGTTATTCTTATTCTATTGATGATTTATTCAAGCATATTGATTGTTTCATTCTCTATGTTTGAGTAGATCCACTTTAGGTTTAGGGTTTTCTCATAAAGGATTT
>PKML01043667.1:94463-146925 GCA_002933935.1 Eutrema yunnanense | reverse complement strand
GCATGCCTCTTCGTGAAACCAGAAGGAACAAGAACACTCCGCTAGTTGATCTGTCAAACGAGCAGCTAGCAAATTTGGAACGTGCAAACAGGAAAGCAAAGAAGCCAGCAGAGATGAACAATCCAGTGATTTTGATTCAGGATGCTGCTGGAGCTTTGAGAGACCAAGAGGGTCAATTGTGCAATGAGAGAGGGCAGCGACTTGATGAAGCTGGAAATATCATTGTCCCTGCAATTGCTATGAATGTAGGGAACGCTGTGATTAATCGCGGTAGGACGATTGGTGAGTGCGACAGGCCTGATCAGTTTTACGCCAATCGATCAGCGATTCGCCCTCCTGCTTTTCAGAGGAATGACTTTGAGCTGAAACCTGCATACTTCACTCTTGTGCGTCAGCATCCTTTTCATGGCCTTTCCAATGAACATCCCATGGACCATATTGAGAGGTTTGAGGATTTGGTTACAAGCATCAAGTGCCATGGAGTATCCTATGATTACCTTTTCTGTAAGCTCTTCCCATACTCTCTTGGTGGAGATGCAACTTATTGGCTGAAGCAGTTACCTCCTGGATCACTAACTACTTGGGAAGAGACTAAGACTGCTTTCCTGATCAATTTTTTTGATGATGCGAGATCCAATGAGCTCAGGAACAATAGATCTCTCAATTTTCTCAGGAAGCAACTGAGGGATTTAAGGCTGTGTGGATTCGATTTAGGTCGTATCAGAGAGATTGTCCACATCATGGGTACTCTTATGTTCAGCTGATGGGTTATTTCATCAGAGGGATTGATTGGAGGTATCAGATGACCTTGGATGCTGCGAGCAATGGGAATTTCAAAACCAGGTATCCTGATGACGCCTATGTGCTTATTGAGAACTTGGCGTCTTGCAATAGCACCAAGAATGCAGACATTGAGCGGAAGAGGCTCGCTAGTGTGGCTGATGGATCACAGATTGCTGGGATTCAGGCCAAGCTGGATTCGGTGCATAATTTGTTGATGGGCAAGAAGCAGAAGGCTGTTCGTTTTGCTGAAAAAGATGCAGTGGAACATGTTAACTACGTTCGTAGAGATGGATTTCAAGATCAAAGGTATCAATGCCCACCCAGAACTTCTGAGAGTAAGATGGAATCCATGTTTGAACAGATCCTTCATGGACAGTAGAAGATGACAGTAGACCTCAATGGGAAGATGGACGCTATGTACACCGATCTGAATGGGAAAATTGAGTATCTCGGTATTCATCAGAAGATGCTGGAAACTCAAATAGCAGAGATTTCTGTCAATCTTGCCAAGGATGACGATGAGATTTCGGACACCACCCATGTGTCGACCGATACTCCTTTGTATCGATCGATACTCTTCCAAGAATCTATCGAGGACGTCTCGAAGGAGAAAGCATCGATCGACTCCCTGTATCGATCAACACCCTCCCAGATACTGCAAAGGAGCGTATGAGTGTTGACAGACTTCACAAGCCCAAGAAGCTGAATCCTATTCCTCAACACCTCCGAGCCCCCATCACTCCAAAGCAGCTGCTTGGTTTTGAGAAGATGGTACGAAGAATTCCACACACACTGACTTTTGAAGAAGCTCTAGAGTACATGCCTTTGCTGAGTCACTTCCGAGATTGCAGAGAAACTGAGGACGAGATTAAGGCACTTTTCCTCAAAGCCAGAAGCAAGTCACTACCGTAGAAGCAGTTGACCCAGAGGGAAGACCCAGGGAAATTCTCGGTTCCATGCTCCATCTCTGGAGTTGAATTCAATGAGTCTCTCGTTGACTGAGGGTCTAGCGTCAATGTAATATCAAAGGAAATTGTTGAACGATTGAGGGCTGATATAAGACCCCCTACGATGCTTCTCACGTTTGCGAACTCCTCCATCTCACCTCTATACGGTACTATCCCTGCTTTGCTTGTTAAAGTAGGCGATTGTCTGGTGCCTACTAATTTTCAGGTTGTGGAGATGAGCGAAGGATCTGAGGTACCTTTGCTCCTGGGACGACCGTTTATGGCTACTGCTGGCGCGATCATAGACACGCCTATTAAGAGAATCTCTTTCTCTTACATTGACGGGGAGGTCTACTATGATGTCATCCCCTCTAGAGGAGCTCCCACACATGTCTCTTGCTTCACTATTGTCATAGGAGAGACGTTGGTAGTTGATCTTTTGGAAGAACCTCCTGACGAGCCAACTGTCATGGACTTTTTGGATGGTCCTTCTATCATCACAAAGAAAGACGTCACAACAGCTAAGGCAAAGAAGAAAGTGAAGAGCAAGGAAGTAAAAAAGTACTGCATCTATGACTTTAATCCCTCAGAAGTGTGATGGGGATTCGATTGAATACAAGGTGAAGTGCGAAGGAACTTCGAAACTATTCTCTAAAGCTCGAGTTATTCTCACTTTGGAGCTAAAAGAGAAAGGACATGAGTTTGTGGAGCGCATAATAAGCAGAACTTTGAAGCTGGCGATGTCTAATTGTGGAGCTTGTTTCAGCGCAAGTTCTCATTCTTCTCCTGACTGATCATCCGTAAAGTCAAGCTTGTGACTTAAAACAAGCGCTTGGTGGGAGGCAACCCACTGGTGAGTCTGTACATACGTTTTTTTTTGTTTGTGTTAAACTTATGTCATCTTTATTTTTGCATTTGAACTCATGGATTTATGCTTGATTATCCTGTTGCTATTAACATGTTTTTGATTGTTCCTAACAGTGCTAACTTCTAACACTTTGGATCACTTTCCCTGGGTTAGGCAACTCGATACCATTGATTTTAAATCAATGTGTCGCCATACAACTGGTGTCGATCGATACCAGTCTGTATCGATCGATACTCATCACCTTCACAGGTACGATTTCCGATTTTCGAAATCCATTTGGTTCTTTTGTTTCTTTCACCAACCTTAGGCTAGATAACACTGGGGACAGTGTTGTTCAAGTCTGGGGGAGGTAGTCGCTGACATTGTTTTTGTTTTTCTTAGAGTCAGTCGTTTTTGAGTCATTCGTTGTTTTATTGAGTCAAAATATGTTGCACTACAAGAAAACACAGTTTTTGCGACTCCCAAAAGTGTCCCAAAATAGTCGCAAATGACATGTTTGCGACTATTTTGCGACTAAAATAAGTAGTCGCAAATAATTGGTCGCAAAATACAGTTGTCGCAAAATAGTCGCAAATATACGACTACTTTAGAACGACTTATTGGCGTCGCAAATATACGACTACTTTGGAACGACTTATTAGAGTCGTATATAAGCGACTATTTTAATACTGAAATTAAAGGTCGTTTATTAGCGACTATATTCTAACATCTTTTGCAGTCGTATTAAAGAGACAACTTTGGAACGGTTATGTAGTCGTTCTTTAGCAACAATTTCTAGACACTTTGAATTGTCGTATATTAGCGATGATTTACTGACATCGTGTTTAGTGGTATTATAAAGACTACTTTTGGGACGATTTTGTAGTCGTATTTTAGCGACTATTTTAGGACGGTTGTTTTTGCGACTGTTTCGAGAACTTAGTCGCAAAAGAGTTACATACGAGCATCTAATTTGCCACTACTTTTTATCAATATAGTCACAAAAGAGTCACTTATTACCAACATATTTGCCACTATTTTGTTGCGGTCTTGGCCAGAACAAAATCAAAATTGAAATACAAAAAACCTAAAATCAAAATTGAAATAGAAATTTGAAATTCAAGTTTTTATAACAAAAAAAACTTTATACAAAACATAATATGCTTTTTACATTATATCCAAAAACATAATAGCCAAAACTTTAAACATCCAAACTCAAAATCTCAAAGAACCTCTAATATATTAAGATGGAGAGATTGTGGCTTCTGCGTTGGCTGGTGCGTTGGCTGGTGCGTTGGCTGGTGCGTTGGCTGGTGCGTTGGCTGGTTGAGAAGCCCCCACATACGATGCAAATCCAGGATCCTTATCTTTGAAGTAGGAGAGGTAAGACTCCAAGCTTGAGATTCGATCTTGAGAAAGTTGTTGCTCCGCATCACGTCGAGCATTTTCCGCTTCTTGTGCTGCGATCTTTAGATGAGCAGCTTGAAGTTGTTCTTGCATCTCTGAAATTGTTGTCGAAGAGCTTGCATAACTTGATTTGGTCCCATTGTTGATATCTCCAAGTTCGCCAAGACCAAAAGCATTGCCCTTGGCATCTGTTTCAGTAGACTAAAACCACAAAAAAAAAACAATTCAGACAAGGACAATCAGTAAACTAACAATTCAGACAAGGACAATCAGTAGACAAGGACAATCAGTAGACAAGGAGAATCAGTAGACAAAAAAAAACAATTCAGTAGACTAACAATTTTCGTATATGCTGCAGGAAGGCTGCAAGAAGGCTGAAAATATATGCAAGACAAGGACAATCACACAAAAAGGCTGAAACAAATGCAAGAAGGTTGAAACATATGCAAGAAGGCTGAATATGCAAGAAGGCTGAAACATTTTCGTAGCTGTTGCAGGGAGGCTGAAACAGATGCAAGAAGGCTGAAAACATATGCATGCAAGAAGGCTCAATCAGTATTTCAACCAACAATGCTATGAATCACAGAAAATGAAACTGATGCAGAAAGAGAGAAACAGAAGACAATCTTGAACATGAAACTGAAACAGAAACGAAAACAGAAACTGAAAGAGATCAGATTGACCAAAGAGAAAGACTACAGAGAAAGACCAAAGAGAAAGACCAAAGAGAAAGCCTAAAGATAAAAACCAAACAAAAACTGAAAACGAAAACGAAAACTGAAACGAAAACTGACCAAAGAGAAACACTAAAACAACAAAAAAACAATTGAGAGCACAATTCAAACAACATGAAACTGAAACAGAAAGAGATAACAAAAGATCAGTGCAAACCAGAATGTGAAACTGAAAGTGAAAGAGAAGAGAAAGACATGTTAATATAAACGAACCAGAATATGAAACGAACTAGAATTTGAATCAGACAAAAGAGAAAGTGAAACTAAAAACTTACCAGAATATTATAGTGCACTGGAAACAAACCAGAATGTGATTCAATCAGAATAAAGCAAAAAAAAGACATGTTAATATGCTAAGAAGAGGAAGACAAATGAAATTACCTTGAGAAATATCTCATTCTTTTGTTCAATGGTTAGGCTTCGATGAGTTGATTGTTGAGAAGAAGGCTCTGAGATATCAGCGTCCACATCCATATGTGACATTTCCTCCTCTATGTTCTTCTCATAAGTGTCATGAACCTTCTTGGCCTTTTGATCAACAAAGGTACCATCTGCCTTTGTATGTGTTTTCATAAACACTTCTCCAAAGGAGACAGGACGCCCTAATTCTTCCTCCTACAACGATTAAAAAACATATTAATTTTATAAAATGCAATATATAAACCAATGAAAACATATTACCATTTCTTGTTGCACTTGCAAGTAAGACTTCTGCCCGGACACGTGTTTGTGGGGACCAAGACCGCCACGGTCTGAGTTACGACACTGTGAGTAAGTTGAGCTCCTCTCAATTGACTCCGGAGTGCCCCAATGAGCCAACATTTCTGCCCAAAGGATTTCGCCAATCCAAGGTGGTCTCTCACCACAGTTTTTAGCTTGGCTCACAATACCTTTCATCCGTTTTTTGGCTCTCCTCAAGAATCCCGCTCTCACCAGGTCCGTAATCCCGTGATCCCAATTGTATTTCCGCTACACAATACAAGAATGTTAAGTATCATTGTATATAAATCATAACTATAGTAAAATGAAAACAAAATGGTATTACCGCAAACGTTCTGAAATATCTCTCTTGAATGTCTATAGGCGTTTTGCGCCAGCTATAGTAAGGACCATCAAACTTCCTCCGAAATATGCCAGCAATGACTCGGGACAATTTTCCTTTGTCCCGGTTAAACCTGTCACATGATATGCAAACCTGTTAAATAAAAACAGCAATGATTCATGCATCAATCTGATTCAAATCTGATTAAATGAAAGCAATCAGATTCAGTCAACGCAATCAGATTCAATCAAAGCAATCAAAGCAATATGATTCAAACAAATACCCTTATAAATCATGTAAACTCATTAGACAGAACAATGAAACTGAAACTAACTACTAACAACATATTCAAGAACCAATGAAACTGAAACTAACAACAATTTTAATGAATGAAACTGAAACTAACTACTAATTTGAATGAGTAGGACCATGTTCATTTGAAACCAGAACCAAACTACTTTGTCCCGGTTAAAGTACTATGCTCATAAACTTCAGAACCATCGAAATTTCAGAACAAACTACTATGCTCAGACATTCATCAATCAATCCTCAAGACAAAACAAACTACTATTATAGGCAAAATCAAAATGTAACCACAATCGATCATAAGTACTCACAATCATCTTACCATGTGTTCGGTACTTGGGGAATAGGATGTGGACTCAAGAGTGGTAGATGTTCTCGGCCAGGAAGAGCCAACAAAGCATCTAACAACTGGTCGAAGTCTTGTTGTGGCTCTGGAGCATTCGGAGGAGAATGATGCTCTAAAATTTGAACCGGCTGCGGTTCTTGAAGGGGACTCTGATAAGATGGTTGTGGCTGGGGAATGTGGTAAGGAGGCGGGTGTTGCTGTGGAAGCTGATAAGACGGTTGAAGCTGGGGAATGTGGTAAGGAGGCGGTTGTGTCGTCGGAGGATTAGCATTTCCCACTTCTGTCTGTGGTACTCCTTGCGGCGGTTGTGTTGTCTGAGGATATTGGGCAGGGAGAGTTCTAGATGGCTGGGAGACAGAATCTGTTGCAGAAGAGGACTGGTTGGAGGTGTGAGAAGATGCGTCGATACCACCGACTGATCTCCTACTGGCGGATGATTGGCTACCACCGCGACCACTACCACCGCGACCAATACCACCGCGACCACTACCACCTCGGGCATTACTTGTTTTTGGCCGGGAAGCCATTATCGGAGATTGAAAGAGAAAGAGAAATGGAGATTGAGAAAAAGGATTTCGGAGATTGAGAGACAAAGAGACAAAGAGAATCGGAGATGAGAGAAAGGGTTTCAGAGTTTGAGAGAGAGGATTGGTATAGGAGATTGAGTGAGAAAGGATTGGTACCGGAGATTGAGAGAGAAAGCGATCCGGAGAAACAAAAAGGGTTCGGTGGCTATTGGATTTTGTCGACAATAGAAGAGAAGAGATAGGGTTTCACTTAGTATTTAACAAAGTAGTCCCTAAGTAGTCGCTAACTAGTCGCAAAAAATAAATAAAGGAGGGATAAGTTGGCGCTTCTTATTTCACGAAAATATTTGTAGACTCGTCAAAAAATTGAAATAATTAGAAATAGTCGCAAAATCGTCTCAAAATAGTCCCACAATTGTTTCAAAATAGTCACAAAGTGCGACTGTTTTGTGACCATATTTAATAATTCATTACCCTATACCCTAAACCCTAAAAATAAGGCTACACAATCATTCTAACACTAAATCTAAGACTGAAACCCTATCTACAACCATAAATTATAATTTGAATCAGTCTTAAAAAATTTTATATGTTTCAAAAACATTTCTTCATAAACACACATATGTACTAAGTACATATCATGATAATATACAACCATTAGTTATAAAAATTGGAATTCAAATTTTGAATCTTTGTAATCATGATTAAGTAGTTCAAATAGAAGTAAAAAGTTCAAATTAACATATTTAAAATTCAATATAGATGATTTTAAGAAAAAAAAGCGAATGTAGTGGCTCAACTGTCGCAGATTAGTCACAAATTGATGTGTTGGTCTATAATTAGTCGCAAAATAGTGTGTAAATGAAGACAATTATGTGACTACTACGGAGATTGTCGAAAATCTGTTTAAAAATCACAAGTAGTCGCAAAATTGTGGGTAAATAAAGACAATTTTGTGACTACTAATAAAATTGTTGAAAAATGTTCTCCTGGGTTTCGAACCCAGGATCCGTAAACATTGTTCCGCTTGTGCAAAGTGTGTAACCAAAGTGCTATTGTGTTCAATCGGTATTTGGTTACATTTACTTATATATAAAGCCTGTTCTAATTAATAATTCATTACCCTATACCCTAAACCCTAAAAATAAGACTATACAGTCATTCTAACACTAAATCTAAGACTAAAACCCTATCTTAAAAAATTACAACCATAAATTATAATTTGAATCAGTTTGAAATTTTTTTATATGTTTCAAAAACATTTCTTCATAAACACACATATGTACTAAGTACATATCATGATAATATACAACCATTAGTTATAAAAATTGGAATTCAAATTTTGAATCTTTGTAATCATGATTAAGTAGTTCAAATAGAAGTAAAAAGTTCAAATTAACATATTTAAAATTCAATATAGATGATTTTAAGAAAAAAAAGCGAATGTAGTGGCTCAACTGTCGCAGATTAGTCACAAATTGATGTGTTGGTCTATAATTAGTCGCAAAATAGTGTGTAAATGAAGACAATTATGTGACTACTACGGAGATTGTCGAAAATCTGTTTAAAAATCACAAGTAGTCGCAAAATTGTGGGTAAATAAAGACAATTTTGTGACTACTAATAAAATTGTTGAAAAATGTTCTCCTGGGTTTCGAACCCAGGATCCGTAAACATTGTTCCGCTTGTGCAAAGTGTGTAACCAAAGTGCTATTGTGTTCAATCGGTATTTGGTTACATTTACTTATATATAAAGCCTGTTCTAATTAATAATTCATTACCCTATACCCTAAACCCTAAAAATAAGACTATACAGTCATTCTAACACTAAATCTAAGACTAAAACCCTATCTTAAAAAATTACAACCATAAATTATAATTTGAATCAGTTTGAAATTTTTTTATATGTTTCAAAAACATTTCTTCATAAACACACATATGTACTAAGTACATATCATGATAATATACAACCATTAGTTATAAAAATTGGAATTCAAATTTTGAATCTTTGTAATCATGATTAAGTAGTTCAAATAGAAGTAAAAAGTTCAAATTAACATATTTAAAATTCAATATAGATGATTTTAAGAAAAAAAAGCGAATGTAGTGGCTCAACTGTCGCAGATTAGTCACAAATTGATGTGTTGGTCTATAATTAGTCGCAAAATAGTGTGTAAATGAAGACAATTATGTGACTACTACGGAGATTGTCGAAAATCTGTTTAAAAATCACAAGTAGTCGCAAAATTGTGGGTAAATAAAGACAATTTTGTGACTACTAATAAAATTGTTGAAAAATGTTCTCCTGGGTTTCGAACCCAGGATCCGTAAACATTGTTCCGCTTGTGCAAAGTGTGTAACCAAAGTGCTATTGTGTTCAATCGGTATTTGGTTACATTTACTTATATATAAAGCCTGTTCTAATT
Organism: Eutrema yunnanense; assembly: GCA_002933935.1. NCBI lineage: Eukaryota > Viridiplantae > Streptophyta > Magnoliopsida > Brassicales > Brassicaceae > Eutrema > Eutrema yunnanense. Next base: position 137,560 of record PKML01043667.1, on the reverse strand, counting down.
AATAATTCATTACCCTATACCCTAAACCCTAAAAATAAGACTATACAGTCATTCTAACACTAAATCTAAGACTAAAACCCTATCTTAAAAAATTACAACCATAAATTATAATTTGAATCAGTTTGAAATTTTTTTATATGTTTCAAAAACATTTCTTCATAAACACACATATGTACTAAGTACATATCATGATAATATACAACCATTAGTTATAAAAATTGGAATTCAAATTTTGAATCTTTGTAATCATGATTAAGTAGTTCAAATAGAAGTAAAAAGTTCAAATTAACATATTTAAAATTCAATATAGATGATTTTAAGAAAAAAAAGCGAATGTAGTGGCTCAACTGTCGCAGATTAGTCACAAATTGATGTGTTGGTCTATAATTAGTCGCAAAATAGTGTGTAAATGAAGACAATTATGTGACTACTACGGAGATTGTCGAAAATCTGTTTAAAAATCACAAGTAGTCGCAAAATTGTGGGTAAATAAAGACAATTTTGTGACTACTAATAAAATTGTTGAAAAATGTTCTCCTGGGTTTCGAACCCAGGATCCGTAAACATTGTTCCGCTTGTGCAAAGTGTGTAACCAAAGTGCTATTGTGTTCAATCGGTATTTGGTTACATTTACTTATATATAAAGCCTGTTCTAATTAATAATTCATTACCCTATACCCTAAACCCTAAAAATAAGACTATACAGTCATTCTAACACTAAATCTAAGACTAAAACCCTATCTTAAAAAATTACAACCATAAATTATAATTTGAATCAGTTTGAAATTTTTTTATATGTTTCAAAAACATTTCTTCATAAACACACATATGTACTAAGTACATATCATGATAATATACAACCATTAGTTATAAAAATTGGAATTCAAATTTTGAATCTTTGTAATCATGATTAAGTAGTTCAAATAGAAGTAAAAAGTTCAAATTAACATATTTAAAATTCAATATAGATGATTTTAAGAAAAAAAAGCGAATGTAGTGGCTCAACTGTCGCAGATTAGTCACAAATTGATGTGTTGGTCTATAATTAGTCGCAAAATAGTGTGTAAATGAAGACAATTATGTGACTACTACGGAGATTGTCGAAAATCTGTTTAAAAATCACAAGTAGTCGCAAAATTGTGGGTAAATAAAGACAATTTTGTGACTACTAATAAAATTGTTGAAAAATGTTCTCCTGGGTTTCGAACCCAGGATCCGTAAACATTGTTCCGCTTGTGCAAAGTGTGTAACCAAAGTGCTATTGTGTTCAATCGGTATTTGGTTACATTTACTTATATATAAAGCCTGTTCTAATTAATAATTCATTACCCTATACCCTAAACCCTAAAAATAAGACTATACAGTCATTCTAACACTAAATCTAAGACTAAAACCCTATCTTAAAAAATTACAACCATAAATTATAATTTGAATCAGTTTGAAATTTTTTTATATGTTTCAAAAACATTTCTTCATAAACACACATATGTACTAAGTACATATCATGATAATATACAACCATTAGTTATAAAAATTGGAATTCAAATTTTGAATCTTTGTAATCATGATTAAGTAGTTCAAATAGAAGTAAAAAGTTCAAATTAACATATTTAAAATTCAATATAGATGATTTTAAGAAAAAAAAGCGAATGTAGTGGCTCAACTGTCGCAGATTAGTCACAAATTGATGTGTTGGTCTATAATTAGTCGCAAAATAGTGTGTAAATGAAGACAATTATGTGACTACTACGGAGATTGTCGAAAATCTGTTTAAAAATCACAAGTAGTCGCAAAATTGTGGGTAAATAAAGACAATTTTGTGACTACTAATAAAATTGTTGAAAAATGTTCTCCTGGGTTTCGAACCCAGGATCCGTAAACATTGTTCCGCTTGTGCAAAGTGTGTAACCAAAGTGCTATTGTGTTCAATCGGTATTTGGTTACATTTACTTATATATAAAGCCTGTTCTAATTAATAATTCATTACCCTATACCCTAAACCCTAAAAATAAGACTATACAGTCATTCTAACACTAAATCTAAGACTAAAACCCTATCTTAAAAAATTACAACCATAAATTATAATTTGAATCAGTTTGAAATTTTTTTATATGTTTCAAAAACATTTCTTCATAAACACACATATGTACTAAGTACATATCATGATAATATACAACCATTAGTTATAAAAATTGGAATTCAAATTTTGAATCTTTGTAATCATGATTAAGTAGTTCAAATAGAAGTAAAAAGTTCAAATTAACATATTTAAAATTCAATATAGATGATTTTAAGAAAAAAAAGCGAATGTAGTGGCTCAACTGTCGCAGATTAGTCACAAATTGATGTGTTGGTCTATAATTAGTCGCAAAATAGTGTGTAAATGAAGACAATTATGTGACTACTACGGAGATTGTCGAAAATCTGTTTAAAAATCACAAGTAGTCGCAAAATTGTGGGTAAATAAAGACAATTTTGTGACTACTAATAAAATTGTTGAAAAATGTTCTCCTGGGTTTCGAACCCAGGATCCGTAAACATTGTTCCGCTTGTGCAAAGTGTGTAACCAAAGTGCTATTGTGTTCAATCGGTATTTGGTTACATTTACTTATATATAAAGCCTGTTCTAATTAATAATTCATTACCCTATACCCTAAACCCTAAAAATAAGACTATACAGTCATTCTAACACTAAATCTAAGACTAAAACCCTATCTTAAAAAATTACAACCATAAATTGTAATTTGAATCAGTTTGAAATTTTTTTATATTTTTCAAAAAATGATAATTATTTTACAAAGATGTAAATGATAATTATATTACAAAGATTTATATTACAAAGCAAGAATGATAATTATATTATTACAAAGATGATAAATTACAATGAAATTATATTATTACAAAGATGTAAATTTAAATATTATTCAAATTCCTCATCTTCATCATTTGAAGATGATAAATTACAATGAAATTCGTCCTCTGCTTCTGCGTCTTCGATATCATAATCAATTTCTTCAGAAGGATGATTTCTCTCTACTAAATTATCAACTATGATTTCATCTATCGTATCCGTGCTATCATCAATTGTTTGCTGCAGTATAACCGGCTCTAAATCGTTAAACTTTCCTTGAACAGCTTGCCTTGGATTTACTTTGAGAACTGTGAGCCACACCTTTCGAGGTCGTTTAATGCATGGGTATGAAAGATAACAAACTTGATCAGCTTGAGATCCTGTATATTAATTAGGTGTAACATTAGAAGTAGACACACACACATATATATATATATATATATACGTACATAAATTAAAACAAAAATTACCTAAAATAAAAGGTTCGTAATTTTGATATCTCCTTGATGATAGCACATCAACAATGCATCCTTCTCGCATTCGGGTGCCTTTGCCAATCGTAGGGTCATACCATTCACAGTAGAATAGTGTGATCTTCAAATTCAGAAATCCTGGATACTCGAGCTCTATGATATTTTCAACAGTCCCATAAAAATCATCCTCGTCAGATGCTTCTGTTCCATAATTTTGTCCTCGCACACATACCCCATAGTTCATTGTTTTTTTCGTGAGTCCGTGGTCTCGCGTGTGAAACAAATACCCTCTAGTAAAATACATGGGCCATGACTTGACTTTATTTTCGGGACCTTCCACTATTTCAAAAACCCAAGGAGGAAAATGTTGTTGACTTCTCATTGTACTCACCTACATAAATATATAAGCAAATATATTAAAAAATAAATCCATAAATATTCTTAAATAATCATATATAGGTGGATATATAGTAAATACGTACGTATTGGCGAACCCATATATGAAAATCTTCATCTCCTTTCGATTTCACCTCATCATCGGAGAGTTCCGGATATTCAAATCGAATTTGTGCTTCTAACAATCTGTTTTGCCAACAACAATTAATATATATATGTAACAAATATTTAATTATAAAAATTAAATAAAGGATCACAAATAACGTTATGAACCACAATTACCTCTCAAGCGGCTGAAAATAGTCGCAATTGCGCAAGACATATGCATGTGCGCATTTATAATCTTTCTCAGTTAACCAAAATTCGCTACTTTGGCCACTTGGACGACCTACTTGGGTGAATATATCTGGTACCGGTATAGGATATACAGGTATTTCACCTTCATCATAACGACTTGACCTGCGAAATAACGTCCAAAAATTAAATTAATAGTCATCAACAATTCATTTTAACTCGTATATTTCGAAGAGGCCGAATTGAAATGAATGTTATGAGAAATAGTCACCATGCATCATACCTTCTTATGCGAGCTGTAGAAATGTGCGAAACAAAGTAGTGTTCTGAGAAATAAGATATCTCGTCATTTATGTATGATTGAACTATTGATCCCGCTGGATATCTTTTGTTCTTCGCCTTCCCTTTTAAACGTTTAAAAAACCTTTCGAAGGGATACATCCACCTATATTGCACAGGACCAGCAAGCTCCGCTTCGTAAGGTAGGTGTATTGGTAGGTGCTCCATCACATCAAAGAAAGAAGGTGGGAAGATTTTTTCCAAATTACACAAAATCATGACAATGTTATCCTTCAGAATTTTGAGGCGGGTTTGATCCAATGATCTACTACTTAAGTCACGGAAAAATGTTCCAATCCCTACATCAATATTAAAATCATATAAGTTATATATATATAAACGAAACATATATGATAATATATATATATATATATACATACCTGACAATGCAAGGTGCACGTTACGCGGTAGAAGTTCTGCAAAGACAAACGGAAGCAATCGTTCCATAAATACATGGCCGTCGTGACTTTTCATTCCCGAGAGCTTCCCACCGTTGATGTCTGCACAACTAGCTAAATCTGCTACATAGCCATCGGGGAATCTAACCTCATGTTTGACCCATTGTAGTAAGCTTTCTTTTGCTTTTGAAGTCAATCGCCAAATAGGAAATGGAGCTCTCCCTCGATCATCTACATGCAAATCTTTTCGAGAACAAAACCTTGCAATATCTAATCTTGACTTCACTGTGTCTTTTGATCTGTCTTTAACATTCATAACAGTATACATGATGTTGTCGAAAAAATTCTTCTCGATATGCATCACATCAAGATTGTGTCGTAGCATCAGATCGTTCCAGTACGGTAGCTCCCAAAATATGCTTTCTTTATGCCAATTATGCCACTCCCCATAGCCGGCCACTTTTTGTTCATGACCATTTCCACCGCATTCAGATGTTTTGAGTGGTTCTGCATGCCTTATACGCTCATATAAAACTTGTTCGCCAGTCAAAGATTGAGGTGGGTAGTCATTCGATGCGTGCTTTCCCTTCAAAAAGTTTATTTTATTCTTCCGTAACGAATGACTTATAGGAAGAAATCTTCTGTGACAGTCAAACCAACATGTCTTCCTACCAGCCGGAAGATAAAAAGCATTTGTATCATCCATACAAATGGGACACGATAGTCTTCCATGTGTCGTCCATCCCGACAACATACCATATGCTGGAAAATCGCTTATCGTCCACAAAAGAACAGCTTTCATGTTGAAATTTTGATCTACTGACACATCATATGCCTCAACTCCGTTATACCATAACTCCTTTAGCTCGTCGATCAGTGGTTGGAGGAAAACATCAAGACTGGCTCGTGGATGATTTGGTCCCGAATTCAAAATCGTAAGAAACAAATACTCAGTATTCATACACATATCTGGCGGTAAGTTGTATGGAGTCATGATAACAGGCCACAACGAGTGATTTTTTGACATACCAAAAGGATTAAAACCGTCAGTACATAACCCAAGATATACGTTTCGTGTTTCTTCTGCGAACGAAGGATGCAAATGTTGGAAATTCTTCCACTCTGCCGCATCAGATGGATGACACATTACTCCGTCTTCTGAATCATGCTCAGCATGCCATCTCATCGATGCTGCAGTCTTCTCTGATTTGTACATTCTCTTCAATCTGTCAGTAATAGGTAAATACCACATACGACTGAACGGGATTTTAGTTCGTCCCTCACTAGCCTTATATCTTGGTTTTGCACAGAACTTGCAATGCTTCAACTTCTCATCTTCTTTCCAGAAGAGCATACAATTATCTATACATACATCAAATGTATGGTACGGCAATCCTAGCTTTCGCATCAAACTTTCTGTCTCGTAGTACGAACTAGGTGCTTGATTACCCTCTGGTAAAACCTCCTTAAACAATTCAGACCATGAGTCCATACAGCTTTCGGCCATATTATGGTCTGACTTAATATTCATGAACCGAGCAGCCAAAGATAACTTCGACAGACCTTCACGACAACCATCATAAAGTGAAGTATTTGCAGCATCTAACATGTCGTAAAACCGCTTTGCCTCTTGGGTACTAGGTTCTTCATGAACATGTTCATATCCTTCATGATGATGATACTCATGATCATTAAATGGCGTAGTGCCATGAAATGCATCATTCACCATCCCAACATATACATCCCCCCCATCATATGTTGTTGGTTGATGAGTACCACTAGTATAATCTGCATTAGCATAATTCGTTCCTCCCCCAACCACATCATAATCTTCACCATGTTCAGACCATACATAATATCCGGGCATAAATCCTCTACTATGCAAATGCTTCGAAATTGTACTTCCGTGCAAAAATTTGGAATTTTGACATTTTAAACAAGGACAGTGAAACCTACCTCCACTGCTTTGCGCTAATGACTGGCTATTAGCAAAATTCATGAACTGCTCAACACCCGCCAAGAATTCACTGGAGATATGATTTGTGTGTGGATCGATCCTATTATACATCCACTCTCGTGATGAATTCCACATTTTTTTTTTGGATTCGTTTGTTTTTTTTTTTTTTTTTTTTTTTGTTGTTGAGAGAAATGATTCGTGTGTTAATGGGGGAGAGAGCGACGAGTTTTATATGCCAAACATTTGTGACTAATTTGGGACTCCTTAAAAGTAGTCGCAAATTTACCACTATTTTGCCACAGTTTTCCGACTATTTTGGGACTATTATAAGTAGTCGCAAATGGTAGGTGTACCAACTAACATCAACATTTTCCACGTTTTTATCTACTTATTTACCGACTACTTTGCCAATCAGATGCAAATTTGAGACTATAAATTTATGTTGCAAATCAGTGGCAAATTAGCGACTATCTTTCCGGACTAAACTAACAGTCGCAAATTTAAGACTATATTTGTGACTATATTCCCCGACTAAAAAAACCGTCGCTAATTCGTCTCAATTTCATACTATTTTGCGACTAAATTAATATAGTCCAATACTAGTCGGATATCAGTCGCAAATTTGCGACAGATTACCTACGATTAAGTATTGTCGCAAAAATGCGACTGTTATGCCTCGGCGACCAAAGTAGTCGCTTATTAGTCGCAAAAGAGTCATAAATGAGTCACAAAAATTTGCGACTAAAAAAATAGTCGCAAATGGTAGTCACAAAAACTGTGTTTTCTTGTAGTGTTGGAGACTGTGATCTTTTTCTTGAATCTATTGATTTGACATTGCTTCTAAGTGACCATTGTGACAGAATCAGTTCTAGATCGACTAATGAAAAATCCAAAGGCTGACCAGTTAACTAGAAGACACTCATGTTTCCAGCAAAATTCTTTAAAGCCTGAGCCAAATTTTTGCACTTCATCAATGTGGTTAGTATCCATAGAGCTTGATTCATCATTCGTATCTGACAAAGGAACCCATGTGTTTAAAGTAATGGTATTTCTCTCCCTGTTACAAGTTAATAAATAAGATGCATTAAAAGATGAGATGATTTTCTTCTGAGTAGAGGGTTAGGAAAATTTCCAGCAATCCCATTATTCTACTTCAGAGGAAATGATCACACAAAGGATTAGAAGTGAGGCTAGGATTTTCCTATGATGTCATTATTTGCCTACGCCTTTGGTCCGTTGAGAGGGAAGAACCGGGGATTCGGTGGCTAACACCATCAATACTCGTGTCTCATACCTTGATGTGTATATGCAAAGCTAAAAACAAAAGAGAGAACATAATAAGAAATAAGTCTGGGGGAGAGAAATAATATCAGAAAGTGTGAAAAAGGGTGGTTCCTTGTCATGATATTGTATGGGAAAGAATCTAGAAGGTTCTTGGTATTAATCACAGCGATGAAACTGGCGAGGATGGCTTGATTGAACGATACTGTGAGATAATGTGTGTAGTCTGGGAAGCTGCGAATGTCTACGGAGAAGTACATGGTGGTTAGATCAAAAACTGGTTAGGTGACATTTGGGTGCTTGGGAAAAGGGTCATTGAAATGTTTCATGAACAGGTGAGTCTCTATGTTTTCAAACCTCTTTCTCTGGTTTAGTCTTCTATTTGATTGAGGGCAAGCAAAGGCTAAGTCTGGGGGAGTTGATATATCATGGTTTTTACCTCTTTTAGACCATGATATAGATCCTATTTATGGAGTCTTTATAGTATTTTAGAGTCTTTTAGAGTCTTTTACAGGTTTAGGTACGTTTGGAGCTTAATTGGAGATATTGAAGAATTCTGGAGCATTTTGGAGCATATGGAGATGCAGAGTCATGCAGAGACGTCAGAAGTTTGGCATTCGTTGAAGAACTTCCCACCGATGGATTGAGCTCAAATTTGGACAATATACAGATCAATGGATTAGCTTTCATTTGGAAGTGGTTTGGGGCCTTTCCAACGGTGCGATCGAAAGTTATGCCAGTTTTCGTGAAAACAGTGCAGTCTGGCGAGCACAGTGTACTGGTGTCGACCGACACCAGTCCAGTATCGACCGACACCAACTGCAGACGGGAAAAAACGTGATTTTACAAGTTTAAAGACTCTGCAACTTGGTCCAGAAGTCTTTAATAATTACCAGAAGCCCCAAAACGTGTTTTAGCTTTATAATTAGGTTTTTCAGCCACTGTGGTGGCTAGGCTTTCTTTAGGCTTCCATTACTTTTGATTCTACTTTGGTTTTTGGAGAGACAACTCTTAACTCCTGTTTCTTATTGATTTTTTTTATGATCTATTCAATCATGTTGTTTTCATTCTCCATGTCTGAGTAGATCCACTTTAGGTTCAGAGTTCTCATAAGGGTTTTCTCTGAATGCTAGATTGGTTAGTTATTAGGATTCACCATATGAATTAGTTCTTCACCATAGGTTGTTTGCAAAGCTAATTCTAGGTTGACGAATCTGGAACTTAGATCTTAGGATAATTGATTAATCGCGAGAGTGCGATTAATTACCTAATATAACCTAAGGTGAGCAAAATAACTATTCGCAAAGAGATTTGGTTTAATTGTTTTGTGAACAAATCAAACCTGATTAAAAAACTGATTTAAACTTTAGGATTCGCAAAGAGATTTGGTATTCATAGGATTTAGATTTAGATAGTTTTCGCAACGAGAGTTGGTTAGCTATATCTTAGTGATTTGAGTTCAAGAACCGCGCTAAATCTGAATCATGTTAGTTAGTTTATCTGCATTCATTGAATTCCTGAGAAATACCATGAACCTATCTTTCTCCCAATCGAATTACAACTTGTTTAATTTACGCATTGCTTTCAATTACATCTTTTGGTTTAGCTTAATTGGAATCTATTTAATCTATTGTGTGATTTCTGTGAGTCCTTGTGTTTTACTACAACAACTGCTTTAATACTTTTAGGGTATTAATTTGAGCATATCAACTGTCCCCAGTGTTATCTAGCCTAGAGTAGGTAAAAGAAAACAAAAGACCATAATAGAATTGGGAAAAACAAGAAGTTACTGTGCTGGAACATCTAGTATCGACCGACACACGGCCTGGTTAAGTCGGCATGATGAACCTTCTCATTCGTGTAGGGTGTCGACCGATACCAATGGGGTATCGATTGATACTCAGGCGATTTTGAGTTTTTGCTCCTTGTTTATCCTGACAAAAACACAAAACGAAAAATAAAAAGAAAAAGACTCAAAATCAGACTCACCAGTGGGTTGCCTCCCACCAAGCGCTTGTTTTACGTCACGAGCTTGACTGTACGGACGATCAGTCAGGAGAAGATTGAGAGCTTACTCCAAAACAAGCTCCATAATTTGACATCGCCAGCTTCAGAGTTCTTCTCATCATGCCTTCCACAAACTCCTTTCCTTTCTCTTTCAGCTCCCAAGTAAGAAGAACTCTAGCCTTAAAGAATGGTTTCGAAGTTCCTTTGCACTTCACTTTGTATTCAATCGAATCCCCATCACATTTCTGAGGGATTAAGGTCATAGAGGCAGCACTCTTCACTCCTTTGCTCTTGACCTTCTTCTTTGCCTTAGATGTTGTGACGTCTTTCTTGGTGATGACAGAAGGACTATCGAGAAGGTCTATGACAGTTGGCTCGTCAGGAGGCTCTTCCAAAACATCTACTACCAGTGTCCCTCCTGTAACAACATCGATGCAAGAGACACGTGTGGGAGTTCCTCTAGTAGGAATTGCTTCGTAGTACACCTCCTTGTCAATGTATGAGAACGAGATTCTCTTGCTGGGTGTGTCCATAATGGCACCAACTGTAGCCATGACAGTCTTCCAAGAATCAACTGCGTACGAGATTGTGCACTCATCTCCACAACGTGAAAATCAGCAGTAACCAGACAATCTCCTACGTTAACCAGCAAATCAGGGATTGTACCATACGGAAGTGAGGTGGAACAATTCGCGAATGTGATAGATAACTTGGGCGGTCGAATATCAGCTCCCAATCTCTCTGCAATTGCCCTTGACATGACATTGACGCTAGCCCCTTAGTCAATGAGAGACTCTTTGAATTCAACTCCAGAGATGGAGCATGGAACTGAGAATATGCATGGGTCTTCCCTCTTGGTCAACTGCCTCAGCGGTAGTGACTTGCTTCTTGCCTTGATAAAGAGTACTTCGATCTCTTCCAGAGTTTCTGTGCAATCTTTGCACTGACTTAGCAGAGGCCAGCCCTCTAGAGCTTCTTCAAAAGTGAACGAGTGGGGTATCTTTCGTACCATCTTCTCAAAACCACGTAGCTGCTTTGGAGTGATGGGGGCTCGGAGTTGTTGAGGAACAGGATTCAGCTCCTTGGGCTTGCCAAGTCTCTCAACACTCATACGCGGCTCCTTCGTAGTATCAGGGAGGGTATCGATCGATGTATGGAGGGCATCGATCGATGCTTTCTCCTTCGAGACGTCCTTCACAAATTCTTGGACGGGTGTCGATCGATACAAAAGGGTATCGGTCGACACAGGGGTGGTGTTCGAAGTCTCATCGTCCGATATATCATCAACAAAAGGAAGCTCCACAATAGCCTTATCCAGCATAGCTTTGCATCTGGCATCCTCCCATTCCTTCTTTGTCATCTTAGGAGGCATATGATAAGGTATTTTGGGTTTGTACACCCTCTCCGTGACAATTTCTGGTTTCTTCTCGACCTGCGCCTCAGTATCGGTCGATACTCCCTCAGTATCGACCGACACAGAAGGAGTATCGATCGATACACGGGATTTTGGATCCTCTCGTGCATGTGTCTGGACTGGTGTCGATCGATACACGGGGATTTTCATATTCCCAGTCGTCATCTTCAGCAGTATCGACGAAATTCTCTGCAATTGGGCTGTTATTCACTCCTGTAATCACCTCTTTCCCACTCGTCAAGGTGATGGCGTTGGTGTATTCTCTTGGATTCTCAGTTTTCCCTGGAAGAAAACTTTCCTGCCTCTTCACAGCTGTTGCAGTCTGAGTAACCTGAGTTTCCAGCTTCCTTTGAGTCAGATTGATAGTTTCAATTTTCTCATTCAGATCAGTGTACAGAGAGCCAAATTTACCATTGAAATCCACTTGCAACTTCTGATGTCCCTGAAGAAGTTGTTCAAGCATGGATTCCATTTTACTCTCTGTGGACTTTGGAGATATTGGTTGGTACGAAGAGTTCCTATAGTTGCGAGTGAAATCGCTGCTCTGAAGTGGTTTCTGAGTGAATTGATTTGCTCCAAAGCCAGATTGGTTTCCCTCAAACTTGTACCCACCTTGTTGATTGTTGTTGTTGAAGTTTCGGTTGTTGTTGTACCCAAATCGCTAGCCCTGAAAACCAGAACCACCAACGTAGTGAACATCCTCCACTTCATCTCCACCGATATTACCGACTCCATCAGCAAAGTGTACAACCTTCTTCGACTTCCCGATCAGAAAATCCAGCTTGGCCTGAACTTCAGCAATTTGCGATCCATCCATGTTCCCATTCTGTCTCTTTCGCTCAATGTCTGCATTTTTGGTGCTATTGCAAGACGCAAAATTCTCAATAAGCACATAAGCATCGTCTGGATACCTGATATTGAAATTCCCATTGCTCGAAGCATCCAAAGCCATCTGATACCTCCAATCAATCCCTCTGAAGAAAAGACCTAGTAACTGAACATCAGAAAACCCGTGATGTGGACAATCTCTCTGGTATGATATGAATCTCGTCCAAGCAGCCTTGAACGCCTCAGTGGATCCTTGAGAAAATTGGAAGATTTTGTTCCTCAGATCCTCGGATCGTGCATCATCATAGAAGTTGTTCAGGAAAGCAGTCTTAGTCTCTTCCCAAGTAGTCAACGATCTAGGAGGTAACTGCTTCAGCCAGTAAGTCGCATCCCAACCAAGAGAGTATGGGAAGAGCTTGCAGAAGAGGTAATCATAGGATACTCCATTGCCCTTGATGCTTGTAACCAAATCCTCAAACTTCTCAATGTGATCCATAGGGTGTTCATGAGAAAGACCATAAAAAGGGTGCTGACCCACAAGAGTGAAGTATGCAGGTTTCAGCTCAAAGTCATTCCTCTGAAAAGGTGGAGGACGAATCGCTGACCGATTGGCATAAAATTGATCAGGCATGTTGTACTCACCAATCGTTCTACCACGATTAACCACAACGTTCCCAGCGACGTTCCCAGCAACAATCTCCTCGACAACAGGAGCAGGTGGAATGATGTTCCCCTCTCCATCCAGACGTTGCCCTCGTGCATTGCACAAGTGACCATCTTGGCCTCTGTAAGCACCAGCTTCATCTCGAACCAAAACCAATAGATTGTTCATCTCTGCTGGTTTCTTTGCTCTTCTGTTTGTGCGTTCCATAAGTGCTAGCTGCTCCAATGACAGTTCAACTTGCTGAGTGCTCTTGTTCCTTTTGGTTTCACGATTAGACATACACCTGAAAACAAGAGTCAAGCACGTAAGGACCCAAAAACACGATGAGTATCGACTGACACTGGGTGGTGTCGATCGATACCAACAAAAAGAAGACGACGAGTATCGACCGATACTAAATAGTATCGACCGATACCGACGAACTTAGTCGAATTTCTCAGACTAAAATCTAATGGCGAATTGAGTCCCCGACAACGGCGCCAAATTTGATATGCTCAAATTAATACCCTAAAAATACTAAGCATTAGTTGCAGTAAAGTGGGGGTCGAACACAAAGACTCACGAAAACACACAATAGATTATATGGATGAGAATCAAGCTAAGCAATTGAGATGAAACAAAAAGCAATAAACAGTAAAGAGTTGTAAATTCGATGGGAGAAATATAGATTCAGGGTATTTCTCAGGGAATCAATGAATACAGATAAACTAACTAACAAGATTCAGATTTAGCGCGGTTCTTGAACTTAAATCACTAAAGTGTAACTAACCAACTGTCGTTGCGAAAACTATCTAAATCTAAATCATAGAATTCCAAATCTCTTTGCGAATCCTAAAGTCTAAATCAGCTTTTAGATCAGGTTTGATTTGTTCACAAAACAACTAAACCAAATCTCTTTGCGAATAGTTATTTTGCTCACCTTAGGTTCTATCAGGTAATTAATCGCACTGTCGTGCCTAATCAATCATCCTAAGATCTATGTTCTAGGTAGCTAATCTAGAACAAGCTTTGAACACAACCTAAAGCGAAGAACTAATTCAGATGGTGAATCCTAATAAACTAATCAACCTAGCATTCAGAGAAAACCCTTATGAGAACCCAGAACCTAAAGTGGATTTACTCAGACATGGAGAATGAAAACAACATGATTGAATAAATCATCAAAGAAATCAATAAAAACATGAGTTCAGAGTTGTCTCTTCAAAAACCAAAGTAGAATCAAGTCTAGAATAAAGCATAGCCATTAAAGTGGCTGTAAAATCATCTTAAATAACCTAAATCACGTTTTGGGGCTTCTTGTAAATAATAAAGACTTCTGGGCAGTTTTGCAATTCTTCAACTCTTGGAAAAGTCGCGACTCGTGTCTGCTGTGATGAGTATCGACCGATACTAGGCAGTATCGATCGATACCTAGCATCAAATCGGGTACTTAGCAACACGAACTTCAGCTTTGCTCCAAAATGCTCCAGAAAGCTCCAATATCTCCAATTATGCTCTAAACGTGCTAAAACCTGTAAAAGACTCTAAAACACTACGAAATAGTATAAATACTCTATAAAACGGACTTATATCATGCCTTAAACGGGGTAAAAACCATGATATATCAATGTCACACAAGACTGCCGGTACCAATCATACATTGCACGTTCTGGTCCGTTTTGGCTCCGCAATATCATTACCCGTCTTAAAGGGTAGGCAACATGGGTATACGCCCCGGGTACACAGATTTTTTTAAAAAAATTTCCTAAGAAAAAAGTCCAAAAAAAATTATAAAAAAGGCCAAAATTTTTTTTTGCCTAAAGTTTCTAAAAAAGTTGAAACGGGCAGAGGTCTCCATTCTAGGATATCCTGGATTCATCTCCCTGTTCCCCTCCATCCTCCTAAAGCTTTGCTCTGAGGTAGCTGTGTCTTCTAAGTTATGTAGTCGTATCTGAATTCCACTGGATGTTTACTGACTACTGGCTAGGGATGTAAATATGGGCTCAAACTTATAGGGTTAGCCCGGCCCTATATAAAAAATTAAGTCATAAACCATGTATTTTATAATAGGGCTAAAAAGGGTTCAATTTACAGGGTTAAGTTTTTTACAGGGCTAACTTTTTAACCCAAATTTTTTAAATAAAAACCTAAACAACACCAAAATCAAATGTGTAAACCAAAATCATTTTTTTCCGCCAAAAACGTAAAACTCGTTTTCTTGTCAAAAACGTAAAATTGCGTTATTCCGCCAAAAACGTAAAATAACATTTTCCCGCCAAAAACGTAAAATTCTGCTTTCCCGCCAAAAACGTAAATTCTTGTTTTCCCACCAAAAACGTAAAATCTCGTTTTCCCGCCAAAAACGTAAAATCTAGTTTTCCCGCCAAAAACGTAAAATCTCGTTTTCCCGCAAAAATGTAAAATTCCGTTTTCCCGCCAAAAACGTAAAATTCCGTTTTTCCGCCAAAAACGTAAAATCTCGTTTTCCTACCAAAAACGTAAAATCTCGTTTTCCCGCCAAAAACATAAAATTCCGTTTTCCCGCCAAAAACGTAAAATTCCGTTTTCCCGCCAAAAACGGAAAATCCCGTTTTCCCGCCAAAAACGGAAAATCCCGTTTTCCTGCCAAAAACGGAAAATCCCGTTTTCCCGCCAAAAACGGAAAATCTCGTTTTTTCGTCAAAAACGTAAAATTCGATTTTCCCGCCAAAAACGTAAAATCCGGTTTTCTCGCCAAAGAGTGAAATTATGTTTCCCGCCAAATACGTTAAATTTTGTTTTCTTGCCAAAACATTAAATCTTGTAAAATCTCGTTTTTGTTAGAGAATCAATCTCATAAGTTTATCATATTTTGACGGGAATGAAAAGTCAACTCTAGTTTATCATAAGTTTTTTTTTTTTTTGAATTCTTTCTTATGGGGAAAAAAAACTATTTCATGGTTGGGCTAACCCTGGTTTAGCCCATTTTTATATAAATTACAGGGTTAAAAAAGGGTCAGGGCTCACCCAGGGTTAGGTTATAACATTTAGGACTGAGCTGGGCTGAAAACCCTTAATTTAACATCCCTACTACTGGCACCCTTTCTCTTTTTTATTATGTTCTCTGTTTTTGTATCTCAAACACTCCCCTTTAAAGCTTAATGATTGAATGAAGCGTTAAAAAAAAAAAATCTCCAAACCTAACTTCTCCGTTGTAGCATATAAAGAAATAAAATCTTGATATGGTAGAGATTACGAGTAAAACTTTATCTAGATTCCCCAAGGAGGCCAGAAGCAGAACAATACTAGGTAGTTTTAACTGACCTTCTTAATAATAAATCAAGAAAATTTATAGGCTCTCATGCAAAATCACCTGTATTTTGAGAAATCTATCGATTTCTGCAACTCATGATCAATATTATCCCCAATAAGAAAAGAACACATCTATACCATCGGAGGAAGCAATGCGAGCATTGTCTAGTGAAAGAAATAGATACTTGTTCTGTAAGAAGTTATCTGATACTTGTTCTGTAAGAAGTTATCTGATACTTGTTCTGTAAGAAGTTCTGCTCATCTATTAGACATTATCTTCTGTTTAGGATTAAGTCGATAGTTACACTAGAAGTGAGAGCCATCAGCTTCCAGAATTGGCCACGAGAATCAAAGGTAGCATACAAAATCGAAGAGATCGAAAACAAAAGATGCCAGGAAAACACAACGCTTTCAAACTCAAGGCTCTTGTTAATCAATCAATCTCCAACCAAAAAACCAAAAACAAACACGAAATCTTTAATCTCCCCATAAAACCTATACAATCATAAATCTGGAACGAGACTATTATTCAGTCGAGAAGTTAGAGTATGTAACAATACATTGAGCAAGGTTATACAAAATCGTACAAATCGAAACTTCCGGTCGCATTCTTTCACATTGTTAAGGACTTATTGGAAATTGGAAATTGAAACAACATAAGATTAGAGATTCATATATGGAAGAAACCTGATCGTCGATCCCATTAAAAAAAAAACGCTAGCTTCCCCAATGGACTTTATTCAGTCGATAAGCTAGAGTATGCAACGATACATTCAGCAAGAAATATACGAAACCGTACAAATCAAAACTTCCGGTCGCATTCTCCTTCACATTGTGAAAAATTTATTGGAAAAAAAACAACAGAAGATTATAGATTCATATATGTAAGAAACCTGATCGTCGATCCAGCAATAGTCCCTGAAAACATACAACAAAACATCAATCGGTGTTCTATGGAGATTAACCTAAACAAGAAAACAGATTTATACCCTTATCGAATCATGTCGCCGGCGCAGCCGAAACTGAAGATGCAAGAAGTGGGAGAATCAAGCGAGGAACATGAGCTTGATGATCCTCTAGACGACCCTTAACACTATCTCCATCCCAGCGAACAAGAGTTGGCACTCCGGTGAGCTTAAATCGAGGATCAACTCTCCACGGATGCATCGGATTCCTCCATGTCGGCCTATCTCCGGCGTAAGCACGAATAAGATTCACCTCCTCCGGCGATTCCTCTAGAGTCTTGTATATCACAGGTTCAGCTCTAACGCAATCTGATTATTATATTACCCAAAACCCATAGATCAAAAGATGAAATCGAAGGTTGATGAAAATTGGATGAAATCGAAGAACAATGAAAAAAACCTAACGGACCTGGACACCAGCTGCGCTTGGTGGTGGGATCATCGTCGGCGAGGAAGAGTATGAAATTGATCTTGCTACGGTTTGATTCGTCGGATTTTAGTTCTTCTAACACCGATTCCAAGGTTGAAGGATTCGCGTCCCATTTCTTCATCGTCACCTTCGTTTCGTCTCCCTACCCTGACGATTTTCGATTTCTTTAGTAATTTAGTTATTCGTAGTGTTCTTTTGGACCAAAAAGAAAAAGTTATTCGTATTCCCCTCCATTGGACCGCTGTACTCAAATTAAGGCCCATCTTTGTTGAATTTTCAAAAGTTTAGTATAAACTCTTTTGATAATATAATATTTTTTAATTTTAAAATTAGATGATTCAAAATAATATAACACAATTAATATTATAATAATATTTTTTTTGAAAAATAATTAAAATTTTGGTGTTGTTTGTAATTTTTTTTCAAAATAAAACTCCTTTCTAATTTTTCTTAATCCATTTCAAAATATTTGATATTTTCTTGTCAAAATTACTTCTAAAAATTGCATCCACACTCTAAAACATGTTTATTTCATAAACAAAAAACATTGTTTAAACAAAAACTCAATGTCTTAGTAAATAAAGGAATGAGACCAGAACCAAATATTTTTAGTTAAATCAATATCAAAAACACACATGTGGAGGATGCTTGCAATTTTAAAAAGACAAAGTTATTTGTGGAGGAAGGTGTTGGATTCAAACATAGATACGGGTTTGTTCATGATGATGCGGCTCTTGTTTCGCAGGGTGTAGTGACACAATGTGTCACATATGGATTAACAGAGACACATGATGAGGCTGTTGGAGATACGATGACACATACGCATGTTCTGTCATAAGGAGTTGTAGAGGCAGAGACACATGTTGTAGCAGAAGAAATATCAGAGATTGCAGTAGATGGAGTG
This sequence comes from Eutrema yunnanense, assembly GCA_002933935.1. Lineage (NCBI taxonomy): Eukaryota > Viridiplantae > Streptophyta > Magnoliopsida > Brassicales > Brassicaceae > Eutrema > Eutrema yunnanense. The sequence continues at coordinate 119,089 of PKML01043667.1, read as the reverse complement.
ATACATAACGAGATTGTATCTGATAGGGTAAGATAGGAGAAACCTGCAGCAGTGACACATGCGAAGTTTGTGCAACACTCTGCACCAGATGAAGTGTTGGGACAAGGATGATAAAGAAAACTCTTCTTTCAGATTGCGTGAATACGAATTTAACACAATGTTTATGATGAAGTCATCTTTTGTGAGTTAAGAGTCAAATCAAGAGTATGGAATTGAGGATTATGTGAATTGTGATATATATTATGAGTCAGACAGAGCGTTTATGTGCAACATAACTGCAAGAGGTGTGCCATGGACATTCGCTGAGGCAATGAAATGTCCACGATATGAGAGAAGCAATGAGATTGGAGATTGAAGCCCATGAACGAAATAAAACATCGACAAAAGAAGACTTGCCATCATGTAAACATGTTATTGGGTGCAAGTGTGTTAACGCGATTAAGTATAATTCAAATGGAACGATTGAAAGGTATAATGCGAGACTTGTAGTATGTGGTGATCAACAAAAAGAAAGGATCGATTATTCTGACACATTTTCTTCAGTGGCAAAAATAAGCACTGTTAGATTGGTTCTTCAGGTTGCAACTGTGAATATTTGAGAATTACATCTGATGGATGTGTATAATGTATTTCTTCATGGAGACTTGGATGAAGAAGTGTATTTAGATTACCTCAAGGTTGGTATGTCGTTTGTAAAAGTTATTGTATGGTTTGAAATAGGCTCGGATGTGTTGGTTTGCCAAACTTACAAATGCACTCTTGGGGTATGGTTTCATAAAGAGTAAAGCTGATTACTCGCTTTTTTTTCATTGGTTTGTGGTAAGTTTCACTTACATGTTCTAGTGTATATTGATGATCTTGTGGTGACAGGGAGCTCTCTAGAGGTTATACAGAAGTTTAAAACATATTTGAGTAATTGTTTTCATATGAAATATTCGAGAAGATTGAAGTATTTTATTGGATTGGAAGTTGCACGAAGCAAAAAGGTATCTACTTGTCACAAAGAAAGTATACTCTTGATGTTTATTGTTGATGTTGGGTTGCTTGGTGGTAAGTCGGTAGAGTTCCTGAGGGAATCGAACTATCAGTTGGCGAAATCAACGAGTACGGTACTTACTGATATGGAGAAGTATCGAAGACTTATTGGACAATTGATTTATTTGGCCGCGACTAGACAAAATTTTGCTTACTCGATTCACATGTTGTCTCCGTTTATGCACGAGCTAAGGGATGATCATTGGATGGCTGCATTGAGAGTTGTTTGTTACTTGAAAGGATGTCCAGGACTAGGAATTCTTTTGAAAGTTGAATGAAATTTTCTTCTTACAACTTGGTGTTATTCGGATTGGGCTGGATGTGGTATAATTAAAAAATCACACCAACTTAATACCACTCATGAATTATCAAAATATTCCAAACTTAAGGCATGCAGAAGTGAGATGAAGGTAGAGATGGAGATGGGAAGTGATTGACTCACTCAATCTAATGAATGAAAAAGATTGTTTGAATCTCTCAAACAATCTGATATGTGGCTTCACAAGAGATCTCGGACACTAAACTCAAAATGAAAAGAACACACAGAACTCGTCTTTGAAAATAAAACTTTACATTTTATTAAAATCTATGATCAAATGTGTTTTACAATGAGCAATGAATTGAGATTATATAGGCTCGAGATATATCATCTCTTAGGGCTAAAACAAGAATCAAATCGCAAAATTAAATGAGAAACTAGTTGTTGGAGAATCGAAGAAACAATCAGCCAAATAAGATTAGTTGGAGACTCTTTGTATCTAGAAAACTTGGGAAGGAAGTGGTGCGCCTTGGGAACATTCTGGATGATGTAGGAAGGCTTTGGAACACACACAAGTTGATAGGAATGTGACCGTTGAGGTTTAATGCTCCAAGGTTCTAAATAAGGCAAGACGAGGTTCCTTCGGTTTAGAAATTGATTAACTTTCAAACCAAAACCGTTCTTCGCATGAATTCAATTCTCCATGTGCCCCTGAAGAGTCAAAATTACAGACCAAATCGTTTTATAGCTTAATTTCCACTACAAGAAAACACAGTTTTTGTGACCAACTTTTGTGACTCTTTTTTTGGTCGCAAAAAAGTGGGACGAAAGTGTGACTAATTAGCGACCACTTTGCGACTACTCGCAATACATTGGCAAAACAGTCGCAAATTAACGACGAAACAGAGGAGTCACAAAATGGTCTCAAATTTGCGACTGTTTAAGGACTTGCAAAAGTAGTCTCAAATTTGTGACTGATTTGCTTCGGTTTAGCAACTCAACTCGATTTTTTTTAAATAAACATCAAATAATATACAAAAAAATTCAACAGTTACAATTTTTAAAATATAATCATTTTATAAATCCTAAATTATAAACCCTAAACCTCTGACCCTTAAACATAAACCCTCAACCTCTAACCCTTAATCATAAACTTGATCTCAATCTTAAATTTTAAACAAAATTTTACACATAAACATCAAATAATAAACAAAAAAATTCAACACTTATAATTTTTTTTTAATATGATCATTTTATAAATCCTAAATTCTAAACCCTAAACATCTAACCCTTAATCATAAACTCTAAATCTTAAATTGTAAACTAGATCTTACACATAAACATCAAAAAAAAATATATATATATATATATATAACACTTACAAAAATTTCAATCTAATCATAACATCTAATAAGTGTTACATGTGTTTTATAAGGAATAATTTTGGAAGATAAAAATTATCTCAAAATTTATTTATTTTTAAGTTTTAACATATTTTTGAACTGCTATATACACAAAATCATTGTAAAGTCATATTCAAACTTTCTAGGTTCTTAAAGTGTAGGGTTTAGGGTAAAGATTTTTGATTGTCACAAAAAGTCCCAAATTTACGACCGTTTAGCAACCCCAGTCGATTTTTTTAATAGTAGTCACAAAAGAGTCCCAAATTTGCGACTAATTTACGACCAAATGATAAAAATAATGAAAGCTTCTCATTGGCTAGTTCTTTGTGACGAGGATCGAGATCCTCCACCGTTGATTGGGTTAATCCAACGGTGGATATCTCATTTGCTTTATTTTTTTTATTTTTTTTTTAATTGAGTTTTGTCTTCCTCTCTCAATATTCTTCTTCTTCTTCCTTCGTACGATTTCTTTTTTTTGTTTGAATTGAAAACCTTTAAAATTTAGAGAAGATCAGACATAAAATAGTCGATCACCATATTACTTATCATCGCAACGGATGCAAATAAGACTGGGCCGACAATTCCTTATCATCACTTCCCCTACGATTTCTTCTGCTTCCTTATTTTCCTTGAGTTTCGCTAACTCTTTTTTTTTCCAGATCTGATGCTGTCAATGAGAAGCTTCGTCTCGGAGGAGGAGGAGGCAGTGAGCGGAGAGGAATTGTCGATCTGAGCTCGTGGCGGAAGTCGGCGAGGGGTTCGGTGGGTGTGCGTTGCGAGCTTACATTCGTGGTGGTTTGTGCCTCGCGTGGAGGGTGGTTCGTGGTGAGCTCGTGATGCAGGAGAAGGAGCAGATCTGAGCCATGGAGGGAGAACAAGATCGAAGATCGAAGGAGAAGATCGAAGGAGCAAGAGAAGGAGCAAATCTTTTTTTTTCATTTTTTTGTAATTAAATTTAATAAATTTAATATTTTTTTTGAATTTTTTTTTTGCTTTTTTTTTAGTATTTTTTTTTACAAGTAGTCGCAAATCGGTCTCTAAATTAGGACTGATAATGAGTGTCACATATTAGTCGCAAAAAAGTGACTGTTTTGTGACCACTTTATTTAGCGACCAAATATTTGCGAGTATTTCTTTTAGTCCCAAAATTGTCGCAAATGACTCATTTGCGACCATTTTGGAAGTCGCAAAAACTGTGTTTTCTTGTAGTGTTCCTCTGGTTTGGTCAAAATTCTCCAATGAACGCACATATGTCCAAATTGGATAAGTTTGGCTTAGGTGTGATCCGAGTGATCAAGTGTGCTCTGGTGAAGCTAGGGACACCTCTTAGAAGCCTCTCCTCCATGTAATTGGTCTCTAACTCGTGAACAAACTCAAAGGGAAATGGTTGTTGTGTGAACTCTTTTAATTCACATAGTGTGAACACGTCTGGAAAAAAAAGTTGAAGTGTGAAAGGATCCGCGTGATCCTATGGATGTTGGTGCACGGGAAAGTGTTTCTTGTCGCATATAGTGGTCTAAGAGTCTCTCATGGTCATCACATATAAGTTTCCAATGAACCAAATACGAAAATGTCCAATTTTGGTAACATATGACCCACAAGTAGGACCAAATGAAAAAATTCCTAAACCAGCTCGAACGGGGGTGATTTGCTTTGATCAAACTCCTTAAAAATAGGTGGTTTGCTGATGGAATTTGAAGATGAGGTTAATTGGCTGAGCAGAACTTTGGTTGGGCAGTTTAGCTTGCTCGTAGTCAGGCCTGAGGGGGGGGGGTTTCTCGAACATCTTCTGTTTTTGATCGATCCAATTGATATTTGGCTCAATCAATCTTATTAAAATAGTGGCTTAGTCGGTGAATACCAAAGCTGAGGTGGTTGGGTCGAGTGGATTCTCATCGGATGAATTGATGAGCTTCATGTAAGGCTCATGGTAGGTTGTTGTAAGGCATCTCAGAATCTGATCGATCCAACTAAGGTTTGACTCGATCATTCTCTCTGAAATATGTGACTTGCTGATGAATCTTTAAGCCCATGTCATTTGGTCGAGTAGAACTGATGGTAGACTTTTTCGGAGTCTTATTCAATTACTCAAGTCTACTCATATCATTGTAGTGGATAAGCTCAAATTAATACCCTAAAAGTACTAAAACTTTGTCGATTGTAATACTTAGGGATCGAATCCACATAGACTCAAGAAAACACACAATAGATTGTATATATGAAAATTACGCTAAGTGATCAATGAAATTGAAGGCAAATACGTAAATTAAACAAGGTGTAAGTCGATTGGAAAGAAGATAGGTTCAGGGTATTTCTCAGGAAATCAATCAATGCAGATAAACTAACTAGTCAAGGTTCAGGTTATGCACGGTTCTTGAACTCAAATCACCAAGGTATAATTAACCAACTCTCGTTGCGAGAATTATCTAAATCTAAATCCTATAATTCTAAATCTCTTTGCGAATCCTAAAGTCTAACCCAGCTTTTAGTTCAAGCTTGATTTGTTCACAAAACAACTAAACCAAATCTCTTTGCGAATAGTTATTTTGCTCACCCTAAGTTCTATTAGGTTTCTCAATTGCACTGTCGTGCCTAATCGATTAACCTAAGATCTAAGTTCCAGATTCGTCAACCTAGAATTAGCTTTGAGAACAACCTATGGTGAAGAACTTATTCAGATTGTGAATCATAACTAATCAATTACCAACAATCAGAGAAATCCCTATGAGAAAACCCTAAACCTAAGATGGATCTACTCAGACATGGAGAAAGAAACAATCAACATAAGTGAATAGATCATTAAAATAAACAATAAGAAAAGAGTAATAAGAGGGTTCGCAATCTTCCCTCAGATGAACAGAGTTCTGACTTGTCTCCCTCACAAAAGCTCTCTCTCCAAAACCAAAGTAAAATAAAGCGTAGTAAAGCGTAGCCAACAAAAGTGGCTGAAAAACCTAATTTATAACCTAAAACACATTTTGGGGATTCTAGTAATTATTAAAGTCTTCTGGATCAAGGTGCAAACTTAAAACTTGTAAAAAGTCACGTTTCCTTCTTCCTGAAGTCGGTATCGGTCGATACAGACAAGTATCGAACGATACCCTGCTTGCTTGTCGACTCTTCTGCTAGCCAGACTGGACTGTCTTCACGAAACATGGCATAACTTTTGATCGCACCGTTGGAATGGCCTAAAAATCACTTCCAAATAAAAGATAATCCATTGATCTGTCTTGTATCCAAATTTGAGCTCAATCCATCGGTGAAAAGTTCTTCAACGAATGCCAAACTTCTGACGTCTATGCATGACTCTGCATCTCCATATGCTCATGTTCACCCAAAACGGATCATTTTCTCCAATTGTGCTCCAAACGTGCTAAAACCTGAAAAGACTACGAAAACACTAGAAAAACTCTATAAAAAGGACTTATATCATGGTTAAAAAGGGTAAAAACCATGATATATCAACTCCCCCAGACTTAGCATTTGCTTGCCCTCAAGCAAACAGAAAACTAAACAAGAGAAAGAGGTTTGAAAACACGGAGACTCACCTGTTCCTGAACCATCGCTATGACCATTTTCCTAAGCTTTCCAGATATCCCCTAACCAGCTCCAGATCTAACCACCATGTACTTCTCCGTAGATATTCACAGTTTCCCAGACTCCACACAATGATTATGCATGCATGCGACTCAAAACGCTAAGTAGAATGCATGATAAAACAAGTAAAATATGAGAATATCAAGAACTTGATTTGGCCAAGTTTTCTCATTTTGGCTTGATATCGAGTGGGGTGGGTCGAGCATCGGTCTGCTTGGGCAACCCCCTCTTCGAGTCTGCTACTTACGAGAAGACAATTGAAAGGGTGGTTGATACAGTTGGAAAATTCCTTTGTGTCGTGTAAATCAAAGAGGCATGATGTAGTGTCTTGTCCTTCAGCAGAAACATCATATCGAGCTTTGGTTGCCGCATAAAAAGAGTTGAAATAGATTAAAATCGTGTTGTCATTTATGGGCAAAGTCGGTCCTGATTTTTTGAAGGTCGCAAGCTAGAGAAAAAAATATGGCATGTTTGGAGTAGGATAAGCAACCGAAAAAATAAGCAACTAAAGAGATATGTGGATAAAGAATGAAACTAGGAAAATTTATATAATTGATTATTGCTCCACAAAGTTAACTCTATGACTCTGTCTTTATATATATTGAGAGCATATGCATTGATGAGACATCCATATGGAGTCTCTCAACAAAATTATATTAATATTTTAATAAAATTTAGTTATAAAATTAAATTTTAATTTTTAAATAAAGTTAGAACCAATAATAGAGAGACATGTGGCTAGAGAGTGTCTCATGATTTTCTCAAAGACTCTCAAACGAGAGACTCATCTCATTCTATCTCTTCATTTTCTATTATTTTTCTTTTTTTCTAATAGAAAGCATCTCAGCTAAACACTCCCGTTGCGGATGCTCTGACATCCTACAAAATAGAAGAAGTTTTCGCTGTTGAGATTAGATCCCTATCTCTGATAATCACGGAATTGAGCAATAAGTAAAAGACACAGAGAATTAACGAGTTCAGATCACGGTGTGTGATCCTACGTCTCGGCCTGAAGCTTTCCAGTAATCCACTATCACCACAGATTACAAAGCAAATAGGGTTCCTCACAATATCTCTATGAACAAGAAAGATCTCTCTAGTTTCCAGGATACAGAAAACCCTCACACATGTCTGTTTTTATATAGACTAGGGCAATTACAAAGTTAAGACGGTTTAAACCTAAACCAAAGCCCAATAGGAAAAACACATTTCTAATTGACTAACCCAAGTCGCGGGCCTAGTTAATACTCATGATTTTCCATCACCAAAACCCAACAAACTCCACCTTGATGACAATCATTGCTGAGTATACCTTCTTCTTCTTTGCATTCATGGGCCGCTCCAGACAGTCCAGCACCTTAGTGCTATTCTAAGTTGAGAAAACTCAAAGCCTTCTCAAACTTATCCACATGAAGTACCTTTGTCAACCTGAACACAATCTTTCGATCCTGGGCACCTTTCAAGTACCTTAGCACCCACTTCACAGCAGTCCAATGTATCATGCTTGGCTTACTCATGAACCTACTAACCAAGCCAACCGCATACGCAAGATCACACCTAGTTCCTAACATCGCATACATGATACTCCCAATAGTATTAGAGTATGGAATATCATCCAAGATTGTCTCTGCTTCATCATATTTCACAGCAGACAACTTGAAGAGCGAACCGATAGGTGTAGAAACTGATCTAGCTTCATTCATATTGAATACCTGCAGAATCTTCTTGATGTAACCAGATTGAGACAAGGTGAGAACTCCACTTTCACGATCCCTCTCAATATCCATCCCAAGAATCCTTCTTACAGCTCCTGGATCTTTCATCTCAAATCTAATGCTCAACAAATCTTTCACAATCTGTATCTCCTTCATATCCTTTGAAGCACTTAGCATGTCATCAACATATAGGAGTAGGTAGATGAAACAATTACCTTTGCTCTCCTTTATGTAAACACAATGATCGAACTCACTCCTTTTGAATCCATGACTTACCACAAATTGATCAAAGCACTTGTTCCATTGCCTTGGAGCTTGCTTAAGTCCATACAATGCCTTTTCCAACAAGCAAACGTGGTCTTCTTTTCCTTTAATCACAAAACTTTCAGGCTGCTCCATATAGATCTCCTCTTCAAGTAAACCATGAAGAAACGCAGTCTTAACATCAAGCTGCTCCAATTCCAGATTCATATTTGCTGTAACCGATAGAAGAAACATGATAGAAACATGCTTCACAACCGGAGCAAACACTTCTTGATAGTCAATACATTCTTTCTGAGAATAACCCTTGGCTACCAATCTAGCTTTATATCTCGGTTCTTCTACCCTTGGGATACCCGGCTTCAACCTGTAAACCCATTTGCAACCAATCACTTTTCTACCTTTTGGTCTTTTAACCAACCTCCAGGTCTTGTTCTTATATAAATAACTCTTATTTTCAACCATACCTCCATTCCAGAAAACTTTATCCTTGCTTTCAACAGCTTCCTGAAAGTCCCTAGGTTCTTCAGAACTCATCTCGACAGCAGCGATGAAGGCGAAACTCGCTAAATCATAATCACCAAGATGTTCAGGTCGCCTTGTTGCTCATCTAGGCCGATTTCGAGCTAACTGCCAATCTTCTAGAGGTACTTCATCTGTTTCCTGATCTCCAACAGCTCCACCTGAAGATCCAACGTGCCCATTGTCTTCAGTAACAGAAGTTGTCGCATCTGCTCCTCCTCGGTGTCGATCGATACTCGGGATGGCATCGATCGACACCTCCTCAGAAGGCTCACGAGAATCTTCTTTCTCGTGTCCGTGTCGATCGATACTTACGATGGTATCGATCGATACCCTCTCAGATATCGGGTTCCTCTGAGCAGTTTCTTCCACATAAACTTTATTTCTCAAGTGTTTGAATACCGTATCTTCCACAAAGACTACATTCCTGCTAATCACACACTTTGATACATCCAGGAGCCATACCTTGTACCCTTTGACTCCCTCCGGATAGCTTATGAAAATTCTCTTCATAGTTCTTGGTCTTAACTTCCCTTGATCTACATGAACATAGACCAATGACCCAAATATTCTCATGTGTCCATAACCCGGCTTTCTTCACAATCAAAGTTCCTCAGGAATACTACCATCTAAGGCCGATGATGGGCTCCTATTAATTTGGTACACAGCTGTGCTAACCGCCTCAGCCCAGAATTCTTCACCTAAGCCACTTCCATCCAATATACAACGCACCTTCTCCATTATTGTTCGGTTCATGCGTTCTGCAACTCCATTTTGCTGTGGAGTATATGCACAAGTCATGTGCCTCTCAATCCCATGCTGCTTGCAAAACCCGTCGAAGTCTTTGTTCACAAACTCCAACCCATTATCTGTTCTCTGACATTTCACTTTCTTGTTTACCTGATTCTCAACCAGTTTCTTCCATTCACAGAACTTTGTGAAAGCTTCACTCTTAACAGACAAGAAGAACACCCACACCTTTCTAGTGTAATCATCAATGATAGACAGGAAATACTGCTTACCAGAGATACTTGGAGTGACCGATGGAGATCCCCAAAGATCTGAGTGAACATATCTCAGCGCTTCTCTTGAATTGTGTTTCCCAATGTTGAAGCTCAGTCTCTTGGTCTTCCCCATTACACAACTCTCACAGAAATCCATCTCCCCAATCCTTCTCTTGTCAATGATGCCTCTTTTTACCAAGATCATCAGATTCTTCATGCTCATGTGTCCTAACCTTCTATGCCATAAAGCCGTCTCGTCTTTGGCTGGTTTTCTGATAACACATATGTTTGACTGTCCTACCACAGTCTCTCCATCAAGCAAATACAAAGAACCACATAGAGTGCCCTGAAGACCCATATTCCCGTTCTTACAAAACCTTGTTTTTCCTTTGCCTCCAGCATGATCAAACCCAAGCTTATCCAATGTACTTGTAGATATTAAATTTCTCTTCAGCTTGGGAATATACCTGACATTCGTCAATGTCTTTACCGTGCCACCACATGCTTTTATATTGATGGAACATATTCCTTTAACCTCCACAGAATAGTCATCCCCCAATAGCACTTGTCCAGAGTTGAGCTCCTCAAACGTATCAAACCAATCTCTCCTTGAGGTCATGTGATATGAACAACCCGAATCAATCACCCACTTCTCTAGATGCCAATTTTCCGAGACTGATAACGCATCAACTCCTGCTGATTTTTCGATGACAACCACTGCTGTGGCATCTTCATCATCGCCGCCTTTCCGCTTCTTCCAAGCATAGCAATCAACCTTCACATGTCTTTCCTTCTTGCAGAACCAGCAGGTGACTTTTGTTCCCGATTTCGACCTTCTTCTGCCTCGATTCCCAGAATTTCGTTGATCCTTATTTTGCTGTCTCCCACGAGCCACGTACGCTTCACCAGTGCTATGTGAAGTCGATACACCTTTAGCTTTAAGCTCAGCTTCCTTCGATTTCGCCGCATTCACCACATCTTCAATAGATATAGACTCTCTACCATACTTCAATGTATCTTTCATGGAGTCATATTGAGGTGGCAAGGAACTGAGTAGTAGAATTGCATGCACTTCATCCGCAACTGTAACCTTTACACTAGCCAACTCCGAAACAGTCTTCAAGTAGTTATCGACGTTCTGATCGATTGACTTAGACCCATCCATCTTAAATGTATAGAACTTATACAAAAGATGAATCCGACTCGGTAGAGTCTTGGTGTTGTATAACCTCTCTAGTGCTGCCCAAAGATCACGTGCTGTTATGCACTCCTCTATTTTCCTGGGACATGATCTCCTAGATGGAGTGTCAAAATATCCATAGCATTCTCTGCTCGCTCCCCTTTCTTGACTTGTTCTACCTTAAATCTCTGTTCGAAATCCTCCGCTGATTCATCCTTCTTGATAACCAGCTTATCCGGCTCAGTGGTTGGTGCTATTAGCTCGCCCTTCAAACCCTGAAGATTCATGTGAGCTAGCATCCTTCTCTTCCACATAGATAAATCACTTGTCCGTCGAAGATGGCTATCTTCACCTTCGGCTTCTTCTCTGAAGACATCTCGATCAAACAAACTTCTTAACACGCTTCTGCTGCCGTATCGATCGATACTAGATGGAGTGTCGATCGATACCAAACTTTCCTTCGTCTTTCTGCGAACCCGTAACAGACGTATCGATCGATACCAGGAAGGGTGTCGATCGATACCTGAGCGATCTGGGTGATTTTCTTCTTCGCCCCGCATACAGCTTTTTCTCCCATGTTGTCAGATTGAAACCCTAAACCGATTGATGATTTGATTCCAGCTATCAATCCAGATCTAAAACCTAGATCCCTGCAGAACTTCTCTGTCCAATTGATGCCTTGATTCCAGCTATCAATCCAGATCTAAAACCTAGATCCCTGCAGAACTTCTCGGTCCAATTGCTCCCAAACCTAAAACCAAGGCTCTGATACCACTTTGTTGAGATTAGATCCCTATCTCTGAGAATCACGGAATTGAGCAATAAGTAAAAAACACAGAGAATTAACGAGTTCAGATCACGGTGTGTGATCCTACGTCTCGGCCTGGAGCTTTCCAGTAATCCACTATCACCACATATTACAAAGCAAATAGGGTTTCTCACAATCTCTCTAAGAACAAGAAAGATCTATCTAGTTTCCAGGATACAGGAAACCCTCACACGTGTCTGTCTTTATATAGACTAGGGCAATTACAAAGTTAAGACGATTTAAACCTAAACCAAAGCTCAATAGGAAAAACACATTCCTAATTGACTAACCCAAGTCGCGGGCCTAGTTAATACTCATGATTTTCCATCACCAAAGCCCAACATTCGCAAAAACTTCTAATCGGAATAAATTCACTTTGCATAATGAATTTAAGAAGCCAGACACGAAGAGTTTAAAAACTAAAAAAGAACAAATTACTGGGTAAGCTTGTGGTTATCAATTCACTTTTAGCCAGCGATTCAAGCTAGAAAAAAAAGAGATTGATTGCGATTTTCGTGTTGCTATGATAATGAGACACATAAACGACGATTCAACTAAGAAGAAAAAGAGATCGATTGCGATTTTTGGTGACAGTGTCAGATAAGGAAAAGATCTCGATTGCGATTTAGGTTTTATAAGGTTTCCTTTTTCGGGTTTTTAATTTATTTATATATATATATATACTAATTTGGGTTTAATTTAATTATCATAACTCGAACCTATGCATGTCAAGCGGTTCGGATCCGCCCCGCTTGACCCGATCCGCTGCGGGTTTGTTTTTGTTTTTTTTAACCTGTTAGACCTGCGATTTGTATATAGTAAACCCGTACCCGCACCGCATTAGTCAAGCGGGTAACCCACGGGTTATAAAAAAAAAAATTCGGTGGAAAAAAAAACTGAGATTTGCTGAGAGAGGGAGGTGAGAGTGTGAGAGAGGGAGGTGAGAGAATGAGAGAAATCGGCGAGATCCCGACCTGCGGCGACGCCAAAGAGGGAAAGAGAGAGAGAGAGAGAGTCTGAGAGAGATAGAGAATCTGAGAGAGGGAGGTGAGAGTATGAGAGAAAGAGGGAGGCGGAGAAGAGAGACTGAAAAAGAGGGAGGCGGAGAATAGAGTCTCAAAAAGAGGGAGGCAAAAAAAAAAGTATATCTAGGGTTCTTTTTTTTTTTAAATATGTGTATGTGGGTAACCTGCAAATCCGCAATTCCAAAACCTTAAACCCGCACCTGCCCCGCATTTTAAGACACTCGACCCGCACCCGCCTCGCTTTTTATTTTTTAAATTTCTCGACCCGCGACGGATTAAACAGGGAAGGGCCATGAGTAATGACTCAAATNGGATTAAACAGGGAAGGGCCATGAGTAATGACACAGCCCTACTCGAACCCAGAGCTAGCCGCTTGCAAGAGGTAAGCACAACCACTAGGACAGCATTTAATCTTTGTGGCCGAAAATAATTAATAAGTTTATGGGCCACAATCCCATGTTTCCTTGGCTTGGCCCAAGGGCCGGCTCTGTCTTTGGGTAATGGTAGTAGATTTGTATCGTGAATGTCAATATGCGCTTTATATTGCAGTCAATTCGGTGTTTCATGAGAAGAAGAAACACGTGGAAATTGACTATCATGTCATTCAAGAAGATATACAAGCTGAGATTATTCGGAAAAGGCATGTTTCGATGACTGAACAATTAACATACGTCTTCACTAAAGCACTTGGTGAACGGCCTTTCAAAGCAATTATTATATCTTCGAGATATATCAAAAAAAGTATATCAAAAAATAATATCATATATTATTGTGTAGGAATATTTCGTTATTTTGGGGTTTGTGTATATTTTAGATTTGAGGTATTTTTATGATTGAACCTACTATATATACGATGAGGAACACCTATTGTACATATGTTGAGAGATGATAATATAATTCTTCTCCAAATCATTTAGTCCATTTAAATTATTATTTTTATTTAAAATACAACCAATTGGATATTTCCTAAATTTAATAATTCATAGGTTTTAGATAGGGTAATTTACACTAAAAGCCACATTTGTCACTTTTTTTTACAAAAAATCCACATTTGTTTATTGGTGTACTTTTTGGGGGGTTTTTTTAGGGTAAAATGACTTATTAGTCCTTGTGTTAAAAATCAGGAGTGATTTACAAAATAAGCTACTTGATTTGTTTTCTATTTTTTTTTTATAATGTGAAATACATAAAACATTTTTTTTCGTAACAATAAATGATAATTCTATTTTCCAACATTTTAAGATCTATTTTGCTATAGTTTTGCTGTGAAACAGGAAAAAAAAAAAAAAAAAAAATCTAAACATATGAAATCCAGATCGACGTGGATATGAAAACGTGGACAATTGGGAGTGGACAGATGACAATTGAGAATCTCGTATTATTAGTGTGGATGGTCATGTGTGAATAGTAATTAACTTTCAAATATAAAGAACTACATCTACACATGACCATCCACACTAATAATACAAGATTCCCATATGTCCACACAAAATTGTCCACGTTTTCGTATCCACGTCGATATGAATTTCATATGTTTAGATTTCTTGTTTTTTTTTTTAGATTTCTTGTTTCACATCAAAGCTATAGCAAAATAGATCATAAAATGTAGTAAAAATAAAATTATCATTCATTGTTACCAAATAAATTGTTTTATGTATTTCATATTATAAAAAAAAATAGAAAACAAATCAGGTGTGATAATAATTTTTTTTTAGAAGAAGAAGTTAGTCTAAAAAAAGAAACTCGGAGAGAGAAAAAAAGATTTTTCAAATGAGGAGACGCAAGAGTTACAGAAGGAGTTAAAGAAGGCTATCGTGGTTTTTTCAAGTGGAGAAAGTACACCAATAGTAAGAAGTGGTTTATTGTGTAATTATAAAATGCAAAAGTGGTTTTTTATGTAATTGTTTCTCTTAGACATATGGATGCCCATTATAAGGCCCATATTCTAGGAGGTTTATAATATTCTCGTTTTTCTTATTCTCCTTATTCAGCTTGCTCCACAAGTCAATGTAAATTTATATATACCTCTCTTTATTCCTGGAATAATATACACAACAATTTACTCTCTGTTTTATTCACAACCTGTTATCTCTAGCCGTTTGAGTTAAGAGATTTTTTCTAAATCTCTGTATTTTTTCTAAACCTAGAGGAGCTCAGGAACAAGATCTCTCAGTTTTCTCAAGGACCAACAGAAGCACTCAATGCTGCTTGGATTCGTTTCAAGTCATATCTAGGGGTGTCAATTAGGACCAAAGCCCGAGGCCTGGCCCGGCCCGGCCCCTGAAAAACAGCGGGCTCAGGCCTAGAAATAAAAGCCCGAAAAAATCGGGCCTTTCGGGCTAAGCCCGATAGTGTGTTTTTCGGGCTTAGCCCAAAAAGCCCGGAACTATTTGATTACGTATGTCTTATTAATTTGGGTTCACTTATCATATGATTTCAAAACGTATGAAAAACGTACCAGAAGAAGGAAAGTCTAAATTGACTCTATACTTAGAAGACGATATGTTGGAACTGACTTTTTTATGAAGACATGGATGTTTTATAATGGTAGAAGTGTCACTCACAACATTATGGTGAGTTAGCTCGTATGGCATGTGATGTTCTAAGCATTCCAATAACTACAGTGGCATCACTGATGTTGGTGCGCATGTCTTGAATAAATATAGAAATCGTCTTTTACCAAGAAACGTTGAATCATTGATTTGTACATGCACTTGGTTGGATGGGTTTACATTTCATGATCCAGATACCATTATCATTCATCTATATTTACTTCATATTTTTAAAATCTTTATCTATAGACTTTCAATGACATTTCTATATGATTTATACCTCTAAAAATTAATATTATTTTACTCTTTTTTTTTATCTGTACCTCTTGATGGTGATGAAAATTTAGAAGACGATGAAGGAGATTCTAATCAGAACTTCACTACCTAGATTTGAAGTGTTTTGATTTTATGTTTTATTTGGTAATATAATTTATTTGAATTTGATTTGTTTTTTAGTCAAACTTTTGTTTTTAAATTTAATTGGATTTGATATAATACATTTAAATTTAGATTTATTTTGATAAATATTTTGTTTTAATTATTTTTCATTTGAGAATTGTGATTTTTTGTGTTTGTAAAGAAAAACCCGAAAAAGCCCGAAAAGCCCTAGAGCCCTGTCTGGGCCGGGCCGGGCTTTAGAATAAAGGCCCGATTTTTTTTTGGGTCGGGCCGGGCCGGGCTTAAATATATGCGGACTTTACAAGTTTCGGACCGGGCCGGGCCGGGCCAGCCCGATTGACATCCCTAGTCATATCAGTGAGATTGTCCGCACCATGGGTTCACTCAGGTTCAGTTGCTGGGTACTTTCTTCGGAGGGATATATTGGAGTTATCAGATGGCTCTAGATGCTGCGAGCAATGGAAATTTCTACACGAGGTATCCTGACGATGCCTATGTGCTTATTGAGAACTTGGTTTCTAACAATAGTATCAAAAATGCAGACATGGAGCGCAAGAAGCAAGCTGGTAACTTGGATTGCAGTCAGATTGCTGAGGTGAATGCTAAGTTAGATTCAATGCACATTTTGTTGATGGGCAAGCAGCAGAAGGCTGTTCGTTTTGCTGAAAAGGATGGAGTGAAATTTGTTAACCACATTGATGGAGTTGGATTTCAAGATCAAAGGTATCAAGGCTCACCCACACCACCCAGAACTTCTGAGAGTAAGATTGAGGCTATGCTTGAACAGCTGGTTCAAGGGCAGGAGAAGATGACAGTCAATGGGAGGTTGGATGAAATGTACACTGATCTGAATGAAAAAATCGAGACTCTCATTATTCATCAGAAGATTATGGATACTCAGGTAGCCCATAATGCAGCAATTGTCAAGGGACTGATGGTACACCCAGGAGTGCAGAAGAGCTCAACTGCAGAGATTTCCGTCCCTCATGCCAAGGATGACGATGAGATTTCAGACACCACATCGGTGTCGACCGATACTCTCTTGTATCGATCGACACCCGTCCAAAGTTATGCCAGGGACGATTCCAGAGCGAAAGCATCGATCGACACCACCCCTGTGTCAGTCGATACCATGCCAGTTGCTGAACTGAAACCCGAGTTGAGTGCGAAAAGGGTTTACAAACCTGAGGTGTCATACCCCATACAACCCAGACACCTCAGAGACCCCATTTATCCAAAGTAGCTGCTTGGCTTTAAGAAGATGGTATGAAGGATTCCCCTCACACTGACTTTTGAAGAAGCTCTAGAGTACCGGCCTCTGCTGAGTCACTTCCGAGATTGCAGAGAAACTCTGGAAGAGATCGAAGTACTCTTTATCAAGGCAAAAAGCACGTCAATACCGCTGAGGCAGTTGACCAAGAGGGAAGACCCATGAATATTCTCCGTTCCATGATCTATCTCTGGAGTTGAATTCAAAGAGTCTCTCGTTGACTCGGGGGCTATCGTCAATGTCATGTCAAGGGCAATTGCAGAGTGTTTGGGAGCTGATATTCGATCTCCCAAGTCATCTATCATATTCGCGAACAGCTCCACCGCACTCCCATATGGTACAATCCCTGATTTGCTGGTTAACGTAGGAGATTGCTTGGTTCATACTGATTTTCAGGTTGTGGAGATGAGTGCACAATCTCGTACGCAGTTGATTCCTGGAAGACCGTTCATGGCTACGGTTGGTGCCATTATGGACACACCCAGCAAACACATCTCGTTCTCATACATTGACAAGGAGGTGTACTACAAAGCTATCCCAAGAGGAACTCCCACACATATCTCTTGCATAATCATTGTTACAGGAGAGACATTGGTAGTTGATCTTTTGGAAGAGTCTCCTGACGAGCCAACTATCATAGCCCTTCTAGATAGTCCTTCTATCATCACCAATAAAGTCATCAAAAAGACTAAGGCAAAGAAGGAGGTGAAGAACATAAGAGTCGAGAGTGCGATGGAGATTCGATCGAGTACAAGGAGGATCTTTTGGAAGAGCCTCCTTACACTACACATGTAACCTTAATCCTTCAGAAGTGCGATGGAGATTCGATCGAGTACAAGGTGAAATACAAAGGGACCTTAAGACCATTTTCTAAGGCTAGAGTTCTTCTTACTCCAGAGCTGAAAGAGAAAGGACAAGAAGTTGTGGAGAACATGTTGAGCAGAACTCTAAAGTTGGAGATGTCAAGTTGTGGAGCCTGTTTTGCTGCAAGCTCTCGTTCTTATCCGGACTTATCTTCCGTCAGTCAAGCTCATGACATTAAAAGAGCGCTTGGTGGGAGGCAACCTACTGATGAGTTTGTTTTTGAGTCTTTTTCTTTTTATTTTTCGTTTTTGTGTCTGTGTCAGGATAAACAAGGAGCAAACACGAAATCGCCTGAGTATCGATCGATACCCTGTTGGTATCGGTCGACACCCTACGCAAATGAGAAGAGTTCATCATATCAACTTAAGCCTGGTATCGCTCGATACCAGGCCGTGTGTCGGTCGATACTCGATGTTCCAGCATGGTAACTTCTTGTTTTTCACAATCCTACTATGTTCTTTAGCTTTCTTTCGCCAACTCTAGGCTAGATAACACTGGGGACAGTGTTGTTCAAGTCTGGGGGAGGTAGTCGCTGACATTGTTTTTGTTTTTCTTAGAGTCAAAATCGGTTTTATTAAGTTAAAACTTTGTTGGTGACTGTGATCTTTTTCTTGAATCTATTTATCTGACCTTGCTTCTAAGTGACCATTGTTACCGAATCAGTTCTAGATCGATTAATGAAAAATCCAAAGGCTGACCAGTTAACTAGAAAACACTCATGTTTCCAGCAAAGTTCTTTAAAGCCTAAGCCAAATTTTTGCACTTCATCGATGTGGTTAGTATCCATAGAGCTTGATTCATCATTCGTATCTGACAAAGGAACCCACATGTTTAAAGTAATGGTATTTCTCTCCCTGTTACAAGTTAATTAATAAGATGCATTAAAATATGAGATGATTTTCTTCTGAGTAGAGGGTTAGGAAAATTTCCAGCGATCCCATTATTCTACTTCAAAGGAGATGATCATACAAAGGTGGAAGCGAGGTTAGGAAAATTTCATGTGATACCATTATTCGCCTACACCTTTGATTACTTTTGAGGGAAGAACCGGGGATTCGATGGCAAACACCATAAATACTCGCGTCTCGAACCTTAATATGCACATGCAAGAAACATAATAAGAAATAAGTCTGGGGGAGAGAAAATAATACCAGAAAGTGTGAAAAAGGGTGGTTCCTTGTCATGATATTGTATGGGAAAGAATCTAGAAGGTTCTTGGTATTAATCACAGCGATGAAACTGGCGAGGATGGCTTGATTGAACAATGCTGTGAAATAATGTGTGTAGTCTGGGAAACTGCGAATGTCTACGGAGAAGTACATGGTGGTTAGATCAAAAAAATGTTAGGTGACACTTGGGTGCTTGGAAAAAAGGTCATTGCAGCGTTTCAAGAACAAGTGAGTCTCTACGTTTTCAAACCTCTTTTTCTGGTTTAGTCTTCTATTTGCTTGAGGGCAAGCAAATGCTAAGTCTGGGGGAGTTGATATATCATGGTTTTTACCCCGCTTAAGCCATGATATAAGTCCGTTTTATAGAGTCTTTCTACTATTTCGTAGTGTTTTAGAGTCTTTTACAGGTTTTAGCGCGTTTGGAGCATAATTGGAGATATTGGAGCTTTCTGGGGCATTTTTGAGCAAAGCAACATTCGTGTAGCTGAGTACCCGATTTGAAGTCTCAGTGTCGATCGATACTGACTAGTATCGGTCGATACTCACCGAAGCAGACACGACCCGCGACTGTAATGAAGAGTTGAAGAATTGCAAAATGGCCCAAAAGACTATTATTTACAAGAAGCCCCAAAACGTGATTTAGGTTATTTAATAGGATTTTACAGCCACTTACATGGCTAAGCTTTATTCTATGCTTTATTTTACATTGGTTTTGTGAGAGAGCTTTTGAAGGGAGACAAGTATGAAATTATGTTCGTCCGAGAGAAGATTTCGAACCTTCTTGTTACTCTCTCTGTTTTATTTGATGATTTATTCAAACATGTTTATTGCTTCAATTTTCATGTCTGAGTAGATCTCTTGTTAGGTTTAGGGTTCTCATAAGGGTTATCTCTGAATGCTAGATTGATTAGTTATTAGGATTCACTATCTGAATTAGTTCTTCACCATAGGTTGTTTGCAAAGCTAATTCTAGATTGATCACCTAGAACTTAGATCTTAGGATAATTGATTAGGCACGAGAGTGCGATTAATTACCTGATAGAACCTAGGGTGATGAAAATAACTATACGCAAAGAGATTTGGTTTAGTTGTTTTGTGAACAAATCAAACTTGATCTAAAAGCTGATTTAGACTATAAGATTCGCAAAGAGATTTGGAATTCCTAGGATTTAGATTTAGATAGTTTTCGCAACGAGAGTTGGTTAATTATATCTTAGTGATTTGAGTTCAAGAACCGCGCTAAATCTGAATCCTGACTAGTTAGTTTATCTACATTCATTGATTTTCTGAGAAATACCCTGAGCCTATCTTTCTCTAATCGAATTTACAACCGTTTTAATTTACATCCTGTTTTCAATATCATTGATCACTTAGCTTAATTCTCACCTATATAATCTATTGTGTGTTTCTGTGAGTCCTTGTGTTCGACCCCTACTTTACTGCAACTACTGCTTAGTACTTTTAGGGTATTAATTTGAGTATATCAATTGGTCTTGAAGTACCACACTTAAAACGCTATTTGAGTAGTTTATTGATCTCTTTCATGATTAAAAGATGTACTTTCATATAACAAGAAGGAAAGTCAAAACAATACATTTTACAACAAGGAGCATGAATAGCTCGTATGTACACGTATGTACAATATGAATGTTTAGAAGATTGTATGTAAAAGAAAATTTGGCATGAAGTCCAAATAGACGAAGAAAATATCTTTTTTTTTTTTGTCAACAACATAGACACCTAGAACGGTTCAGAAATCCAAACCGGTGGTACCGAATTTACAAAAGTAATATCCACTGGGTAGACACCAGCACTTCTTGCTAAGAAAATATCTTCTATGTGAGAAGGATGTTATGTACCAGAACGAAGTCTAATAACATGAGAAATTATGATAAACATACGAGTGTATTATAACTAAGATTATACTTATATCAATTTCCTAAAGATGATATATATGATTTGGAATGCATCTCGTGAAGAAGATGCTTCTAGGGGAGAAATATGATGATGTGCGTGGTTGTACTCTTTTTCCTTATCATGGTTTTTATCCCACTGGGTTTTTCTATGACAAAATTTTAACGAGGCAGCAAAGAACACGCAAATGATAGACACCTAAGAGAATGTAAATATGAAAGTCTATCACCATTCCAAAGATTAATGAGATCACTAGAAGCAAAGAAAATGATCAATATGGGTCATCCACGACACTCATTGATTGCAGAAGAATGGCGATATACTTTTACTACAAATTCGTTGAAGTGAAGATTTGACGATCAAAACGTCTCCAATTGCTACCTTCAAGAAACTAGTTCAACATATTGGATCGCGCCATCTCAAAAATTTCAAGTGATGTACTCATGAGGGAGGGGGGGGGTAATAGCGCGTTGCACTCTTTTTCCCTTAACTATGGTTTTTCTCATTGGATTTTCCTAGTAAGGTTTTTAATGAGGCAGCATCTTATGCGCATTATGATCATTTTTGTATAATGGTCATCCAAGAGGGAGTGTTATGAATTAAATATATGGATGCCCATTATAAAGCCCATATTCTAGGAGGTTTAAATTATTCTCGGTTTCCTTATTCTTCTGATTCAGTTTGCTCCCCAAGTTTATGTAAATCTATATATACCTCTCTTTATTCATGGAATTATATTATCATCTCTCAAAATGTACAATAGTGTTGAGAGATGCTAATATAATTCTTCTCCAAATCATTTAGTCCATTTAAATTATTATTTTTATTTAAAATACAACCAATTGGATATTTCCTAAATTTAACAATTCCTAGATTTTAGATCCATATAACAAATAATTAAGAATTTACGGATGTTTTGTCGGTGTTAGAGCATCACCAATGGTGAACCCCTAAGAGGGGTTCTTAAAAATATATTATGATTAAAATATGATTAATTTGAAGTTTAGAACTTCTAGATGAATTTTTAACTTTTTTATCCTCCAATGGTTGAACCTCATTAAGGGTTTTTTTAAAAAAAGAATTTTTTTTCTTCGTATTCTGTAATTAGTTTAAAATTATAAACATACTATATTTTATTAAACCAAAATTATATTGCATTTTATAAACTTTAAAACATACAAAATATAGATATTGAAATCATAATACGTTTACTTCTAATCTTGAGGGGTGCCAAATTTGTGTCATATATGCTCAACCAAATCAGCTTTTAATTGTTGATGTATTTTTCTATCTCGAACTTGATTTCGAATGCCGATCATATTGCTGAGATTTGTAGGCATATATGTAGAATACGTCATATCCACTTCTGAAGTTCTGCTTCCTTCTCCTTGTTCGAATTCTGATATATCAAACTGAGTGTATCCATCTCGTTCGTTTTTTACTATCATATTGTGTAGTATGATACATGCTCTCATAATCTTTCCTATTTTTACCTTATCCCAAATAAGAGCTGGATTTTTGTCAATGGCAAACCGAGCTTGCAAGACTCCAAAAGCACGCTCGACATCTTTACATACAACTTCTTGATATGTTGCAAATAAGGATGCTTTCGGACCTTGAGGAATTGGAATAGATTGGATAAAGGTTGCCCATTTAGGATAAATTCCATCGGTGAGATAGTACGCCAAATGATACTCGTGTCCGGTGACCAAGTAACTCACTTGGCCTTTTCGCCGTCTTGTCCCATACTTGAACTCCTTCTTCCACTTCATCCTTTCTCACTTGGGGAATTTCTTCTTCTCCATTGAATCTTGTGGTCTCGTGCTTCTTTTTGTTGTTTCTTTAGCTCTTCTTTCTTTCTTTTTCTTTGCCTTGCCTCATCATTTACCAATTGATGTCTTAGCCAATTTTTGGCTTTTTCCTTTGTTTCTATGAGGCTATAACTATCATTAAGAGCTATTCTTGATAACTTGCACTAACCACATCACAATATTGCATTCCCCTTTCACCTTCACTTCATTCTTTTGAACTAACTTCCTTCTTATCCACAATCCCATTAGACAAACCATTTCGTTCACACCAAACTCAAAACTTCCCTTTCCCACGAGCCTAACCTAGTCTAGCCTTTGATGTTCGGCTAGATCTACATGCAAACCTATCCTTGTCGCCCTAAACTCAACACTTTTTGCCAAGCTTACTCAAAAAATTAGGCCTCACATACGCACACTAAAATTTTTGGCTTGAACGGAGGGTAGGTTAAAGGTATGGTAAACCGTTCCAATGATGGGAATCGGCTACTTGGAATAGCAAAAGAGAGGTGGAAAGGATAAGAGAGCCCAAGTATGTATATGGTAACCATGAATTCACTATGCAATGCACAAGCATGATAATTTCAATGTCAAAATTATGGTTTTCACTTAGGTAGGATTGGAATCAAATCAAAACTTGCTTTAGCTAAGACCCTAGTAATGAAACGCAAGATCGAGATATGGTTCATCATTGATTTCAACACGAGATCAAAAGCATCAAAAACAAAGCAACGAGGGCATTGAATCAAGCTCTAAAAATGATACTTTACAAGGATAATCTATCATTGTTCCTAATGCTCATGCAAAGCTACTTAATATGATATGCATCTAGACTCAATCCTAGATAAAATGCACAAAAGTTCAAAAAAATTCAAATTTATTGAAAATGCATGATATGCATGAGACTCAAGATGCAAAAGGAAAATAAGATCACAAAACACATGATTAGACACTGGTCCCTCCCCCAAACTTAAATCACAATGTCTCGGTGTTAAAGAAGTTCAAGAGAGAGACTAAAAACAAAAGATGAAATGCAAATACTAAAAAAGAAAAGAGATATTTACAAAGGAGAAGTGAGATTAGCGGAATGGAGATGGTGAAGAGAGGAGTGTGACACGTTGTTGCTCAAGCCCTCCTTCCATCACATACCACGACCTTTGACCCAAAAGACCCTTATTGACTTGCTTGTTTTGTGTCTCAAGCTCGACAAGGGATAGGCTTGGGTAGGTCCCCAAGGGACGCGTTTAACGTCACTAGCTTGACGGATGCTTCCTCATTGTCACTCCCTTCATGAAACTCACAAGAGAAGTGAAAAGATTAGCAACAAAAGAAAGTAAAAAGCTCTAGTCTTAAGAATAATCAAAATCCTAATGATCAATGCTAAACTGATACGCTCAAATTAATACCCTAACAGATACTAAAGCGGTAATCGTAGTATAGGTAGGGGTCGAATCACAAAGACTCAAAGAGACACACAATAGATTATATAGATCCAAAATACGCTAAATCAAAATATGTAAACGAAAACATGTACGAAATTAAAAGTGTTGTAAATCAATGGAGAGAATATAGGCCCAGGGTTTTTCTCAGGAAATCAATGAATGCAGCTAAATTAACTAACAGGATTCAGATTACGCACGGTTCTTGAACTCAAATCATTAAGATATAATTAACCAACTCTCGTTGCGAAAACTATCTAAATCTAAATCCTAGGAATTCCAAATCTCTTTGCGAATCCTAAAGTCTAAATCAGCTTTAAAGTTCAGGTTTGATATGTTCACAAATCAATTAAACCAAATCTTTTTGCGAATAATCAATTTGCTCACCTAAGGTTCTATCAG
>PKML01043667.1:67783-84826 GCA_002933935.1 Eutrema yunnanense | reverse complement strand
TCAGGTTTGATATGTTCACAAATCAATTAAACCAAATCTCTTTGCGAATAATCAATTTGCTCACCTAGGTTCTATCAGGTAATTAATCGCACTCTCGTGCCTAATCAATTATCCTAAGATCTAAGTTCCAGATTCGTCAACCTAGAATTAGCTTTGAACACAACCTAAGCGAAGAACTAATTCAGATGGTGAATCCTAATAATAAATCAACCTAGCATTCAAAGAAATCCCTATGAGAAAATCCTAAACCTAAAGTGGATCTACTAAGACATGGAGAATGAAACAATCAACATGTTTGAATAAATCATCAATAGAAAATAAGATTAACAAGAGGTTTTGAGATCTGATCTCGGACGAAGGGAGATTCAGACTTGTCTCAAACCAAAGTATAGAAAAATAAAGCTTAGCCTAAACAGGTGGCTGAAAACCTAATTTATAAGCTAAAACACGTTCTGGGCCATCTTGTAAATATCAAAGTCTTCTGAGCCCATTCTGCAATTCTTCAACTCTTCAATAAGTCGCGATCCTTATGTTTCCTCGACGGGTATCGATCGATACCAGGGGGTATCGATCGATACTCATGTGATTTCGACGTCTCAGCTACACGGATCTCTGCTTCGCTCCAGAATGTTCCAGAAAGCTCCAATATCTCCAATTAAGCTCCAAACATGCTATAACCTGTAAAAGACTCTAAAAGACTACAAAACACTAGAAAGACTCTATAAAAAGGACTTATATCATGGCCTAAACAGGGTAAAAACCATGATATATCATAAACCTCCCCGGCAACGGCGCCAAATTGATAGTAGTATTTTTACTAGTCAATTACTCAAATCCCACTCATGTCATTGTTGTATTTGAGGTATCGAACCGAGGAGGTTAAGATCAATACACTAGGAATGCATGAAACTTCCTAAGCTAGAATAATATTTTTGGGTTTTTATGTTTTTTAAACTAAGGAAACAAATGCAAGAAAGAAAATAAAGATATAAGTGTTGGATCATGGAATGAATTATCAAGAAGATGATTAATGAGCAAACAATGATGTCTAAGATTGCATTGAACACTATCCTAGAACATGGGATTCTTAATTTTGACTAATCCACCGTCGTACCACTAATCACTTTGTTAATCACCAAATCAAGAACAAACGTCGTTTGTGATAGGATGATTAACAAGCATTGACCTCCAATCCCACTTAGTTCACTAATCACCCTAGACATCAACTATCGTTGGCTAGGCACGAAAAGCTCACAAAAGATTCGTTTCAAGCAATTCATTTAAACTCTGGCTAGGAGTGAAATGCCTAAGTTCAAGACTCGAATGAATAAATCTAATCTAGCACTAACACCGTTTACTCGAATCTCTCCCTAATGCATGGGATGAGACCAAAAATTCTAGGGTGTAGCTCTAGATTGGTTTGTCACGCCAACTAGAACTACCTAATCTATGTGTAGTTCTAGACTTTGGTTTATCTCATCAAATCTAGCATTGAGAACCAACCTAAGTGAAGGACCTAACAAAGATCAACCTAAATCATCATCATATAATCATTGATATCATCACATTTTGCATCATTCTAGCATTCGTTTCATATAGGTTTCGAGTCATTTACATGTAGTTCATGATATGTTTTTAGCATTTTAGTCATTTTAGGAGTCTAGTGTGTCCACATTTAGTCCTAGAGAGTTCTTGCATGTTTTGAATCGTATTTCAGGTGTTAACGAGGAGATTCGAGACCCGAGGAGAGGAGACAGAAACCGTACCGAGGTCACTGCTTGGGATTACTGCTCGGTATCGAAAACAGAGGGGTTGCACCGAGGTCACTGCTCGGTGCAACTGATCGGTATAGCTCGACGGGGAAAACAAGCTCAATACCGACGTATAACACCGAGGAGTGACGTCGGTACCGAAGCTTCAGGGGATTGTATCGATGTCACTGCTCGGTGTCACAGATCGGTGCTGTCACAGGAAGAAACCCGGGGGAAAAGTCCTTAATACCGAGCAACGATACCGAGGAGTGACCTCGGTATCCACTGAAGAACAACAGCCTCAATACCGATGCCACTGCTCGGTACTCCTCGTCGGTGTACTAACCCAGGCCCAATACCGAGGTGTTACACCGAGCAGTGACCTCGGTATTGGCCGAATCAGAACTTTTCTATCCATTTAAACTGGGTCGGTACCCGGTTTGTCCCGGGTCGACCCGGTTCGTCACTATTCACTATTTAAGCCCAAAAACCTAATTTGGAGGGGCTAAGTCTTTTCTTAAGCAAAAAACCCTCTCTAAGAGTGATTTGTAAGAGATTGATCCTTTTGATTTATGCAATTTGAGTATTGTTTTCTTGATTTAATCCAACTATCTTCTACTTTCTAATCATTCAATCATCTTTATCATGAGTTTTAACATTTATTTCCTTGGATTTGTTAAACCCGTGATGATTAGTGAGTAGTCTTAAGGACCTTGGGATATGGTAGATTAGGGTGATCAAGGGTTTGATTAGTGGTGTTTAGGGTTAGATAATCTTATATTCCTTCTTGTCTAGAGTCCCTAATGCTAGATCTAGCTTGAAAGAGTGGATCTAGATCACAAGGCATTTCATGAACACCAAGTGTTTGATGAAATGCCAAGACCAACTAGACAAGAGATTTATGTTCCTAACCTAAGACATTAGTTGTTTAGGGCATATCTTTGGTTGATCTTGTTATGATCCTTAATGCTTGCTAGTTGTTAATCCACAAATGATGATTTGCTAATGAACTTGATAATTAACAAAGTGATTAGTTGCTTGAAAGAGAACTATTCTAAATTAGAGATTTATTGCCTAGGGATTAGCTTCTTGAGTAAATGAACACCACTAATTGGACTTGGATCACCTTATATCATTAACCTTATCTCTTNNATTATGGATTGATAACCTCCTTACTACATCGTATTGGGGATATTGATACCTCTTAGAGACTAAAAAGTCTTGTATCAATTTGGCGCCGTTGCCATATTGGGATTTGTTTTAACATTAAGGTTTAGGCTCTTTGTGAGATTAAGCTTTATTTGCTACAAAGTTACTAATCTTGTTTGCTTTAAATTGCTCTCTCTAAACCTATAGGTGCATGCATACACGATCTCGAGGCAACGACAATCTAGTTGGACCACGGGACGACATACATCGATCATACCGAGGGTTTCGAACAATAGAAGCACGTGTAAGACAACAAGAAGTTGAGACCAACATGGATCACTATGAGAATGTTCCACCTGGGCACGTCAATGAACCCATTCCCCACCAAAGGAACTGTGGGAATGGGGATGGAAACGACAACAACCAAGGAGGGGGTGGCAATGGAAACCATCACGTACAAGGTGGCAATGGAAACCATCCCGCACAAGGAGGGCACCTCGACCCTCATCCACCCGCCCGGCCAAGAGGTCCCAACCATCCACCAAGAGCTAGAAACGTTGTTGGAGAGGGCGATGCCTCTAACGCTCACCATAACCGCCAAGTCATTCAAGCTCCACCGGTGGAGAATAACAACTTCGAAGTAAAACCGGGAGTTATCAACATGGTTCAAGCCAACAAATTTCATGGCTTGTCCATGGAGGACCCCTTGGACCACATTGACCAATTTGACCGGATATGTGGTCTCACGAAGATCAATGGGGTTTCCGGAGATGGGTTCAAGCTTCGTCTCTTCCCATTCTCTTTGGGCGACAAGGCTCACCAATGGGAAAAGACCTTACCCCAAGGATCTATCACTTCGTGGGATGATTGCAAACGCGGGTTTCTCGCCAAATTCTTCTCACCGGCTAGAACCGCAAAGCTTCGCAACGAGATCTCAAGTTTCACACAACGATCCAATGAGTCTTTCAATGCGGCTTAGGAGAGATTTAGAAGCTACACGTCTCAATGCCCACATCACGGCTTTAGCAACGCCTCTCTCCTAAGCACACTCTACCGTGGTGCTTTGCCTAAAATCCGTATGCTACTTGACACAGCATCTAACGGGAACTTCTTGGCTAAAGACGTTGAGGAAGCAATGGAGCTTGTCGAGAATTTGGCCCAAAGTGACGGTACCTACGGCGACGACTATGACCGCGCCACAAGGACCACTAGTGACTTTGATGAGAACAAACAGGCCAAAGACATGAAAGCTCTTAACGAAAAGTTGGACAAGCAAGCCAATTTGATTGATAAACTACTAGTGTCTTCCCAAAAGACGGTCAACTTCGTGGATGCTTATGATGAGAACCAAGGTTATTTTCAAGAGGAGAACGTAGACATGAACACTCAAGAGGAGGTTAACTACTTGGGGAATCAAGGGAACTTCCAAACCCAAGGGAATTACCAACGCCAAGGGTTCAATCAAAACTATCGGAACCACCTTAACTTCTCTTACCGGAACACGAATGTGGAAAACCCACAAGATCAAGTCTACCCTCCACAACCTTCTCAACCTCAAGGAGCCCCACCAAAACAATTTCAACCTCAAGGGCAAGCTTCTAATACCAACAATCAAGCCTTTGTCCCAAGGAATCAATTCCAAGGGAACCAAGGTGGATTTCAACACAAAGCTCCACCCGGTTTTCAAGCACCTACGTCTAAACTGCAAGAACTTGATTTGAGCTCCATGTTCCAACAACTACTCAAGAGACAAGCGGAGATCCATACAAAGGTGGGATTGCTCTTACAATGACCTCAACACAAAGATTGAGGCTTTGAACTCCAAGGTCAAGCACATGGAGAACAAATGTGTTGCTTCTTCTTCGCGTCCACAAGGTCAACTACCGGGCAAATCCAAAGCGAATCCCAAGGAGTATGTCAATGCAATAACCTTGCGAAGTGGCACGCTTTTGCCTACAAGAGAAGCCCCTTCTCCTCTCAATGCGGACATTGAGGACCAAAGTGGGGGGGGGGTAGAACTTCAAGATGATGCGGTAGTAAAGGAGCACGATAAGGTTGAAGAAGCGGAGAAGATCAAGCCTAGAGATGTTGGAGCTCAAGACAAGCCAAAGAAGAATGTGTTCGTCCCCAAGCCATACGTCCCAAAGCTACCTTTTCCCGGTCGTTTCAAGAAACAACTCATGGATAAGTATAAAGCTATTTTTGATAGGACAATGGAGAAAGTGGAACTCACAATGCCTTTGGTGGATGCATTCTTACTTGTCCTCCAATATGCCAAGTTTTTGAAAGATGCTGTTAATGAAAGAGCTAAGGAGATGGAATCCATGGTCATTCTAACTCATGAGTGTAGTGCCATTATACAAAAGAATATGGTACCCAAGAAGCTAGGAGACCCGGGATCCTTTACCTTACCTTGTGCTCTTGGACCTCTAGCTTTCAATCATTGCTTATGTGATCTTGGAGCAAGTGTGAGCCTCATGCCATTTTCGGTAGCTAAGAGATTAGGCTTCACATGCTACAAAGCATGCAACATCTCTCTAATATTGGCGGATAGGAGCGTGAGGGTCCCTATTGGTCTACTTGTGGATCTACCAATTGTGGTGAAGGATTTCATCGTCCCCACTGACTTTGTGGTTCTTGAAATGGATGAGGAACCAAAAGACCCCCTTATCTTTGGTAGACCGTTCCTAGCAACCGCGGGAGCGATAATCGACGTAAGGAAGGGCAAGATAGATCTCCATTTGGGTAAAGGAGAAGTGCTTGAGTTTGACATTAACAAAGTAATGAAGAAGCCCACTATAGACGGGCAATGTTTCTACATTGAGACCATGGACGAATTGGCCGATGAATTACTTGAAGAAATGAGAGTGAAAGACGGGTTAGAAGTGGTTTTGACGAAGGAGCACGACGATCATGGGTTTTTGAGCAAGGAAAGTCAAGGCTATGAGCTTCTCATGGATTCTCACAAGCCGGTCGACAAGGACACCACATTTATTGAGTTGTGCATCCGGGATACCACGATTCAAGAAGAGTTCGTTCTAGCTTTCGAAGAGACTAGCAATGGTAAGAGTAGTTTTGAGGAGGACGATTGGAGCGAGCTCAAAGCCCCAAAGGTGGACCTAAAGCAACTTCCCGCGGGATTAAGGTATGCGTTCTTAGGTCCAAATGAGTCTTACCCGTTTATTGTGAACGAGAGTCTAGATGAAAACGAACTATCCTCCCTTCTTGTGGAACTTAGGAAGTATAGGGAAGCAATTGGCTATTCTTTAGATGATATCAAGGGTATTTCCCCAAGTTTGTGCACGCATAGAATCCATTTAGAGAATGAATCAAGGACCTCTATTGAACATCAAAGAAGGTTAAATCCTAATTTGAAAGATGTTGTAAAGAGAGAGATTCTTAAGCTCTTGGACGCGGGCATTATCTATCCAATATCGGATAGTACGTGGGTCTCCCCGGTTCATTGTGTGCCTAAGAAAGGGGGGATGACGGTTGTTAGAAATGACAAGAATGAAATGATTCCTACTAGGACAATAACCGGGCATAGGATGTGCATTGACTATAGGAAGTTAAACTCATCTACTCGAAAAGATCATTTCCCGTTACCTTTCATAGATCAAATGCTTGAACGTCTCGCTAATCATCCTTTTTATTGTTTCCTAGACGGTTATTCGGGTTTCTTTCAAATACCCATACACCCGAATGACCAAGAGAAAACAACTTTCACATGCCCTTACGGTACCTTCGCATATCGAAGGATGCCGTTCGGGTTGTGTAATGCTCCCGCAACTTTCCAACGTTGTATGATGTCCATTTTTTCCGATCTTATTGAAGACATGGTAGAGGTCTTTATGGACGACTTCTCCGTGTATGGATCTTCTTTTGGTGTTTGCTTGTCTAATCTTTGTAGGGTCTTGCAACGATGCGAAGAAGCAAACTTGGTGCTCAATTGGGAGAAGTGCCATTTTATGGTACGTGAGGGGATCGTGCTAGGACACAAGATCTCCGAGAAGGGCATAGAGGTGGACAAAGCCAAGATTGAGGTGATGGTTAGTTTGGAGCCGCCTAAGTCGGTCAAAGACATCCGGTCTTTCTTGGGTCATGCGGGGTTCTACCGAAGGTTCATCAAGGACTTTTCAAAGATTACTAGACCCCTCTCCCGGTTACTTTGCAAAGAGGTCGAGTTTGTGTTTGATGGGGAGTGCATGGGAGCATTCCTAGAGATCAAGAAAGCGTTGATTAGCGCCCCTATAGTCCAAGCACCGGATTGGGACCTTCCGTTTGAAATCATGTGTGATGCTAGCGATTATGTGGTTGGAGCCGTTTTGGGTCAAAAGAAAGACAAGAAGACCAATGTGATCTACTATGCTAGTAGAACTCTAGACGATGCTCAAACTAGGTATGCAACCACGGAGAAGGAGTTGTTGGCCGTAGTCTTTGCCATGGAGAAGTTCAGATCTTATGTTGTGGGTTCAAGGGTGATTGTCTACACCGATCACGCGGCTTTAAGATACATTCATGCGAACAAGGACACGAAACCGAGGCTATTATGTTGGATCTTGCTACTTCAAGAATTCAATTTGGAGATAGTAGACAAGAAAGGCATAGAGAACGGAGTAGCGGATCACTTGTCTAGGATGAGGATAGAAGACCTCGTCCCCATTGAAGACAAGCTTCCCGAAGAAAGTCTCATGGTTGTGAAGGTATTGAGAAGGGGGATTGAAGCCGTGAATGGTATGGAGGATGCTAGCGGTCTACAAGATGAAAAGCTCCCATGGTTTGCGGATCTAGTCAACTACCTAGTTTGTGGGAAGGAACCGCCTTTGGATGGGTATAAGAAGAAGAAGTTCTTCCACGACGTTACTAGATACTATTGGGATGAGCCCTATTTGTACAAGTTGTGTTCGGATGGGTTGTATAGAAAGTGCGTAGCGGAAGAAGAAGTGCAAGGGATCCTACTCCATTGTCACGGGTCAAGCTATGGCGGGCATCCTACAAAACCGCTACAAAAATCTTACAATCCGGTTTTTGGTGGCCTTCGTTATTCAAGGATGCACACACTTTTGTCTCCACGTGTGATGCATGCCAAAGGAAGGGGAATATTGGGAGAAGAGATGAGATGCCCCAAAACCCAATCCTTGTGGTGGAGATGTTTGACGTGTGGGGCATCGACTTCATGGGACCTTTCCCGTCATCATATGGTAACCAATACATATTAGTGGCGGTCGATTACGTCTCCAAATGGATAGAAGCCATTGCAAGCCCGACTAACGATGCCAATGTCGTTCTAAAACTGTTCAAGTCCGTAATCTTCCCAAGGTTCGGAGTTCCAAGAGTGGTCATCAGTGATGGGGGTTGCCATTTCATCAACAAGGTGTTTGAAAGCTTACTAAGGAAGCACGGTGTGAAGCATAAGGTAGCAACGCCTTATCATCCTCAAACGAGTGGCCAAGTAGAAGTGTCAAACCGGCATATCAAGGCCATACTTGAGAAGACGGTTGGGGGTTCAAGGAAGGATTGGACCAACAAGTTGGACGATGCTTTATGGGCATACCAGACCGCCTTTAAAACACCTATAGGGACTACACCATTCAACTTGCTTTATGGGAAGTCATGCCATCTACCGGTTGAGTTGGAATACAAGGCCCTATGGGCGGTGAAGCTACTTAACTTCGACATCAAGACCGCACAAGAGAGGCGGTTAATCCAACTCCACGAGTTAGAGGAGACTAGGCTCGATGCCTATGAGAGCTCGAGGATCTACAAGGAGAGGACCAAAGCATTCCACGACAAGAGGATTGTGCACAAGGACTTCAAGGTTGGGGACCTAGTGTTGTTATTCAACTCCTGGTTGTAGCTCTTTCCCGGAAAACTCAAGTCAAGGTGGTCGGGTCCGTTTGAGGTTAAGGAAGTAAGGCCGTATGGGGCCGTTGTGCTTGTTAACAAAGAAGGCCAAGATTTCATTACAAACGGCCAAAGACTCAAACGCTACCGGGCAAATCAAATCGTCGAGAAGGGAGGATCGATCCCCCTCGATGATGTCCCTCTAGCTTGAGAACGGTAACAAACGTCGAACTTAGTGACGTTAAACAAAGTGCTCTTGGGAGACACCCCAAGCTTATCATTGTACATATTTTCTTTTTGTTTATCTAAATTTTTCTATCTTTCCTAGATCTTTTTGATGTTTTTGTTGAGTATGAATAGGGGTTCAAAGGCAAAAAGGAGAATACCGAGCAGTGACACCGAGGACTGACCTCAGTATGGACTTACCAAGAACAATACCGACGTCACAGGTCGGTATCACAGCTTGGTATGGAAACAGGAGGAAAACCTCCTTAACACCGATGAATGATACCGAGGAGTGACCTCGGTATCGACCGATACCGAGGTGTGACACCGAGGAGTGACCTCGGTATGCCGTGTAATACGAAGGACCAATACCGATGTCACAGGTCGGTATCACAACTCGGTATGGAAACAGGAGGAAAACCTCCTTAACACCGACGAGTGATACCGAGGAGTGAACTCGGTATCGATCGATACCGAGGTGTGATACCGAGGAGTGCCATCGGTGTTCGCCGAAATTTTTAAAAATATCAGTCAGTACCGAGCAGTGGTACCGAGGAGTGACCTCGGTATTGACCAATTTTTTTTTAAATTCGGACCCGATCCAGGTAAGTCTCCTTCTTCTTCCCTTTCCACGCGCCCAGAGCCATTATTTCTTACCTTCTCTTCGCGATTTCAAGAGAGAAAATCCCCAATCTCCCTCTTTTCTCAACCAAATTTGGTGATTCAAAGCCCCATAATCTCAATTTTCACTGCTCTTTTTGGATTTATCATCATTTCAAGCATCTAATCCAAATTCCCCAAGGTATTATTCAATTAAATTTTTGAAAAACCATGATTTTGTTTTTGAAGAAACATTGCTTGAATATGGTTTGATATTGTGGTTCATTTGTGCAAATACCTTGGGGATGGTTTATCTATGCTTAAACTTGATGATTCATATGCAAGATTTTGAGAAATTGGGATTTTGAGAAATTGGGATTTTGATAATTAGGGATTGTGAATTGGGATAATTTGTTTGTTAGGTGCGAATTGTGACCTTGGCTCATTGCTTTTAGATAATCTTTTGGTGACCCCTTGTTGATTTGATAAGAAATTGTACCTATGCTCATGAATTCTCTCAAGCATATTTGTAGGTACAATGTCGGACAAGGGAGCTCCATCGACACGGGCACGGACCAAGGTTTCAACAAAAGGGAAAGGAATTGCCCAAGCTTCGGCCGCGGAAAAAAGAAAAGGGATTGCCAAGGCTAGTGCCAAGGCAAAAGCTAAACTCACGGCCATGGCAAAGGGAAAAGGAAAGAGCGCCGAAGAAAAGGTCGAGAGAGAGAATGTCCCCATGCCGGGACGGACAAAGCCAAGTGAGCAAGAATATTTCGACAAATTTTGCCTAATGAAATCCGAGCAAGGCAAATTTGTCGATACGGAGACAATGGAGAGGATGGGAATAAGCGACGAAGTGTGGGCTCTCTTTGAGAATATGGGGCTACGGAAGTTCATGAGCATGAAATTCGAAGCTACCAAGGCACTCACCGGCAAGTTCCTAGCCACCCTACGAGCTAAGTTCTACGACACGGAGAATGGAAACTCTGGATTTGGAGTTCTAAAGTTCGGACTCGAGGGAACAACATACACCGTCAACTTCCACGAGCTTTGCGAGATATTCGGGTTTAAAGAAGAAGGTACTTACAGAGGGCAATACTTTGACTACCCGGCAAAGGAGCTCCAAAATCTTTGGGCAACCATTGCAAGCGGGGAGTTTAGAGCCGGTGACTCTAAGAGTGCGAGCATAAGGCACCCGGCGATCCGGTACGCGCACAAGGCGTTGGTCCACAATTTCTACCACAAGGTAGAGATTGACACGGTTACTACGGAGGATATGGAATTGTTGGGGCTTGGTCTAAAGCCTATCCTACCCGTCCTCGCAAACGGTAATGCATTCGAGGGGCCGGAGAGAATTCCTTGTCTCGCAACGCTCTTGGTGAGACACTTGTTCCATTACCGGGATTGGGCTTGGAAGACAAAGTTGAAGAAAGCCACGATTTTCCTCGGTTGGGTGATAACTCCAATTCTCATGGCAAAGGGGATCAAAATAGCCCTTGGCCAATATGATTGGAAATATTTGGATATGGCCTACCTTTCCAAGGTTAAGTTCTTCAAGGGATACATCGAAGGAAAGATGGGTTACAACCTCCAACTCACCGAGACATCCTTGGCACAAGTCTCCTTACCCAATCCCGCAATCACCAATTTCCATGACCCAAGGAACGTCATGTTCATCCTTCCACAAGAGTACCTCTACAACTCCACCGTCGACCCACCTGTGCAAGCGTTCCGCAAGAAAACACAAAGGAGAACCGCTATCGAGGAGCCAATTGACCTCGACGAGGGAGCACCCGATGAGTCATCACTCGAGACCATCTACGGTAGTGAGCGCTACCACTTTGACCCGTATGATGGGGCTATCACTAGCCAAGCCACAAGACACGCTCACCACCAAACTCGTCTCCTCCAACGAATGTGTAAGTGGCAAAACAGAAACATGAAGAAGATGGTCAAAACGATCAAGTCTTTGAAGAAGACGGTGAAAGCCATGGGTCGAACCATCAATGAGCTAAAAGACGGAGGTTGTGGAGCGAGCTCATCAAGAGCCGGCGAAGGAGGAGATGTCGTCACGGATGCTAACCTCGCGCCTCGAGGAGATGATTGGGAGCTAGCCATTGGTTCTAGCCTTCCCACGGCCCGAGCGGAAAGGGCAACGAAGAGGAGAGCGATGCGGTCTCCGTCTCCCGTCTCAAGTAATCCATCCTACTCAATGGGGTCTACATCCCCATCTCCAAGCTTCTAGGTACGAATCCAAAACTCTTGTATATATTTTCTTTTAAGTCGTGCATTGTATAGCTATCTCTTGTTTTTGGTCCTTTCCTTAGGTTTATTTCACACCAAGACGGTGTGATTTAAGTTTGGGGGAGGGACCGGTATCTAATAACATTTGTTTTTGTCTTATTTTATATTTTCATCTTGAGTCTCATGTATACATCTAAGGCATAGAAAAACCAAACAAATTTGAAAAATTTTGAAAATGAAAAGACAAAAAGAAGTCATTTAGGATGCATTTGCACTTCATATAGGATTGAGTCTAAAATGCATAGCACGTAGACAATGCATTGCATGCGCATTAGGAGCTAGAATGATTCCCCTTTGCGAAGTATTGCTTTAAGAGTTTAAGTCCTATGCTCTAGATCTCGTGTGCGAAATTAAGGTCGAACCATGTTTGGATTTCATGTCCCATTACTTAGTTCTTAGCCAAAGCAAGTTGATTTGAGTTCATTCTTACTTAAGTGATAACCATAATTCGACATTGTAATTATCATGTTTGTGCATTGCATAGTGAATGCATGGTTACCACATACATATTTGGGCTATCTTATCCGCTTTGCCACTCTCTTGTTAGTCCGAATGGCCGATTCTCATCGTTGGAACGGTTAACCACTCCCTTACCCCAACCTCTTTTCAAGCCAAATGCTACCTGTGAGTGATTGTGAGGCCTTTTTCGAATCAACTAGGCAAAAGGTGTTGAGTTTAGAACGAAAAGGAAAAACTTCCATGTAGAACTAGCTCGGCATAAATGAGTTAGACATAGGATAAGCCTAGATAGGTTGGGACTTTGGGACAAGGTAGAAAGAGGAGATTGCGGAAATGAGAAAAAGGGATGAAGAAGAATAGGGGATAAGCAAAAAGCTTGAAATGGTTGGCTATAGTCGTTTATGGAAAAAACTCTAAGTGAAAAAGAAAAGAAAATGGTCTCTAGTCTTCAAAAAGAAAGAAGGAAAGCCAAAAAGGCTAAAGCAAAGAAAAGAAACAAGAGAGACTAGAGAAAATAAAGAAGAGCTAAGTAAAGAAAAAAAAAAGGGGTAAAAAAATGTTGAAAGCCAAACCGTGTGGTGAAGAAGGAAATCCCCTAAGTGTTTAAGAAGAGAAGGAAAGTGAGATGGTATGAGTAGTAAAGGCAAAATGCCTTGCAAAAAGGGTAGCTTAGGAGGATCTTCATTGGGGTTTAGAGATTAAGGGTCAAGTTCGATATGGGACATTTGGATAGATGGAAGTCAACCTTGTATGCATCTATTGGGCTTTACTCTTAGCATTTTGCATTAGTTGATTCCTTTTGAGAGAAACCCTCGCTCGGAAACCGTCACTTGTATCGAGATCACCTTTATCTCGAAACCTCTACCCTAGCCAAATGCATTCACTTGCCTTGCATAAGCATGATTCACTTGAAAAAAAGGTCTAATAAATGTTAAAGGATTGGATGATTTGAAGGCTTGTGTAGGTTGAGATTTGAGCTTGGTTCATGTAAGGATGAGCATGGCTAACCCCTTTTGAGTAGACATGTTTGATCATACTTTAGAGTTTGCACTTGGACTTGAACGCTTTTAGTGATGCTTTTGCTTGAGGACAAGCAAAGAAGTAAGTTTGGGGGAATTGATATCATCATATTTTGCATCATTCTAGCATCCGTTTCATATAGGTTTCGAGTCATTTACATGTAGTTCATGATATCTTTTTAGCATTTTAGTCATTTTAGGAGTCTAGTGTGTCCACATTTAGTCCTAGAGAGTTCTTGCATGTTTTGGATCGTATTTCAGGTGTTAACGAGGAGATTCGAGACCCGAGGAGAGGAGACATAAACCGTACCGAGGTCACTGCTCGGTACTGGTGCTCGGTATCGAAAACAGAGGGGTTGCACCGAGGTCACTGCTCGGTGCAACTGATCGGTATAGCTTGACGGGGAAAAACAAGCTCAATACCGACGTATAACACCGAGGAGTGACGTCGGTACCGAAGCTTCAGGGGATTGTACCGATGTCACTGCTCGGTGTCACTGATCGGTGCTGCCACAGGAAGAAACCCGGGGGAAAAGTCCTTAATACCGAGCAAACGATACCGAGGAGTGACCTCGGTATCCACTGAAGAACAACAGCCTCAATACCGATGCCACTGCTCGGTACTCCTCGTCGGTGTACTAACCCAGGCCCAATACCGAGGTGTTACACCGAGCAGTGACCTCGGTATTGGCCGAATCAGAACTTTTCTATCCATTTGAACCGGGTCGGTACCCGGTTTGTCCCGGGTCGACCCGGTTCGTCACTATTCACTATTTAAGCCCAAAAACCTAATTTGGAGGGGCTAAGTCTTTTCTTAAGCAAAAACCCTCTCTAAGAGTGATTTGTAAGAGATTGATCCTTTTGATTTATGCAATTTGAGTATTGTTTTCTTGATTGAATCCATCTATCTTCTACTTTCTAATCATTCAATCATCTTGATCATGAGTTTTAACATTTCTTTCCTTGGATTTGTTAAACCCATGATGATTAGTGAGTAGTCTTAAGGACCTTGGGATAGG
This sequence comes from Eutrema yunnanense, assembly GCA_002933935.1. Classification (NCBI taxonomy): domain Eukaryota; kingdom Viridiplantae; phylum Streptophyta; class Magnoliopsida; order Brassicales; family Brassicaceae; genus Eutrema; species Eutrema yunnanense. The sequence goes on along the minus strand of PKML01043667.1, from coordinate 70,456 downwards.
GTAGATTAGGGTGATCAAGGGTTTGATTAGTGGTGTTTAGGGTTAGATAATCTTATATTCCTTCTTGTCTAGAGTCCCTAATGCTAGATCTAGCTTGAAAGAGTGGATCTAGATCACAAGGCATTTCATGAACACCAAGTGTTTGATGAAATGCCAAGACCAACTAGACAAGAGATTTATGTTCCTAACCTAAGACATTAGTTGTTTAGGGCATATCTTTGGTTGATCTTGTTATGATCCTTAATGCTTGCTAGTTGTTAATCCACAAATGATGATTTGCTAATGGACTTGATAATTAACAAAGTGATTAGTTGCTTGAAAGAGAACTAATCTAAATTAGAGATTTATTGCATAGGGATTAGCTTCTTGAGTAAATGAACACCACTAATTGGACTTGGATCACCTTATATCATTAACCTTATCTCTTGCTCCGCTTTTGTTATTTGAATTACAAATCGTTTAGTTATTGCTTCGCTTAAATTGAATTTGAATACTTAATCACCAATTACCTTGTTTAGCTTAAATTACTTATGAACCTTGCATTCTTAGTGTTTATAATAATCCCAATTATGGATTGATAACCTCCTTACTACATCGTATTGGGGATATTGATACCTCTTAGAGACTAAAAAGTCTTGTATCAATTATCAAGACAATTGACTAACGATGCCTAACACACAATCAATGCTAATCCTTAGGTTAAGATCACTAATTATGACTAATCCTCTCTCAAGGCACTAATCACTTTGCTAATTACTTAATCAAGATCAAACTCTCATTTGTGATAAAATGATTAGCAAGCATTTAGATCAACATTCAAATCAACCAATAAACACCTTAAGCAACTACTTTCATAGGTTAAGAATGTTTATCTCTTACTAAGCTCCTAGGGGAATTTCATCAAACACTTGGTGTGCATGATTTTCCCTATGATCTAGATTGACTCTCTCAAGCCTAATCTAGCACTAGGATCACTTAGAAAGAAAGGAAAGCAAGGATTAAGAACATAAGCAACAAGAATCAATCATCAAATCATCAAAATCAAGCAAAATCCAAAATCCAACAAAAATGTTCTAAAACCTAAAGATGAAGAACAATGAAGAACACAAGAGAAAGAGACATAATAATATAAAACAAGAATTAAATAGATATAATATAAAGATAGGTTGAAGAATCCTTCACTAGAGTGGCATGAATGATGTAGATCCATCCAAAATCATCTTAGAAAGAGTTTGGGATAAAACCCAACTCTAGAGAAAAGGAAACTTAAAATGAAAATTAGGGTTTTTGGGTTTATAAATAAAAATGGGCGAACCGGGTCAACCCGGAACAAACCGGGTATTGACCCGGTCGGATCTTGGATGCGTCTTCGATAAATTCGAGGCATCTCCCTAGCCTGATGTCCAAATGAAATGATTTGTGCTTGTGTGCACAGCTAACTCTTCCCTCTACAACTTTCATTAAGGCCGGAGAGGCTGAATATGATCGGAAGAACTTAGTTTTACCGGTTCTTTGAACGATGTCATCTCTTCTCGGCCAGGCAGATCATGCTTCAGTGTCTTGGCCATAAAATCCGATCCAGAGGTCCAAATGATATGATTCAAACTCCTGTGTAAATCTGATTCACGCCTCTACAGGTTTCATGAAGACATCAGATTAAACTGGGCATGGGAAGCTCTTCATTTGGCCTGATCTTTGAGACCGATCAAAACCGACCTTGCTGATTGGGGTAGGTCGAATTTCCTCCGGGGGAAATTAAGCCGCCCTTGCTCCTTTTGGTCGGTCGGTTTTTGCTTCTCCGGGTTGGTCGGATTCTCGGGAACTCCCTGCCATACGACCGGCTAAAACCGACCACGCCGATTGAGGTCGGTCGGATTTTTCCCTGGGAGAATTTTAGCTTCTCGGCCAGACAGACACGCTTTGGTAAAACTGCGATAACTTCCTAACCATATGTCCGATTGTTTTGAATCCAACTCCTGTAGACAGATGACTCACTCCTCTACAACATGCTGCGTCGACGATAGGCGAAACTTCCACCGCTTAGCGACAACACAAGTGATCGGGGAGATAATGCAGTCACGATTTGTTGGGATTAAGAAGGGACCTGATGCGGCTGCAATACAGAAGATTCTGTTAGACAATTTCCATGTGAATGTCTCATACTGGAAAGCTTGGAGGGCACGGGAGATTGCAATGGAGAATTCCTTAGGGTCGATGGCTGGAAGTTACGCGCTGGTACCTGCATACCTTGCACTCCTTAAATCTGCAAATGAAGGAAGCCTATGTTTTCTAGAGCACACCGATGATGTCAACGGAGGCAGGCGATTCAAGATTGCATTGAACACTATCCTAGAACATGGGATTCATAATTTTGACTAATCCACCGTCGTACCACTAATCACTTTGTTAATCACCAAATCAAGAACAAACCGTCGTTTGTGATAGGGTGATTAACAAGCATTGACCTCCAATCCCACTTAGTTCACTAATCACCCTAGACATCAACTATCGTTGGCTAGGCACAAAAAGCTCACAAAAGATTCGTTTCAAGCAATTCATTTAAACTCCGGCTAGGAGTGAAATGCCTAAGTTCAAGACTCGAATGAATAAATCTAATCTAGCACTAACACCGTTTACTCGAATCTCTCCCTAATGCATGGGACGAGACCAAAA
>PKML01043667.1:28557-55236 GCA_002933935.1 Eutrema yunnanense | reverse complement strand
AACAGTCACCTCAAATCTAAACCACAAACCACAAAAATATTATAAATACCCTCAAAAAAATCTATCCACTCACATAATCTTTATTTTCTCCTCTCATTCTACGTAAGGATATGAGACTTACAATTAACCATCTCATTTTTATCAAACAAACTATTGAAACTCATTGATTTGCTTCCTTTCTTTTACAAATTCGTAAAAATAGCTATGGAAGAACATAATCTTGGTTCTATACTTCACACATCAATTCCGTAACAAAAATTAGAGCAAGGTAAATCCAACCAAAACATAGTTGTTCGTCTATTGCGTTCTTGGGAAGTTCGAAATTTCAAATAAAATGGAGCACTTATGAGTTTTGACCTACTATTCCTGGATGAAAAAACAGAGAAACAGACGAAATCTAACCAAAAAAAGGTCGAGAAGTTGATGAAATTTCAAGATTCCAAAGTAAGTTATCTCAGTTCAATGAAATTTGATAGATCTTCAAACTATGTTATCTTTTACCAAATTTTCATGCCGATCGAATACTTGATCGTACACTATTCAAATATATGTTATTTTCCAACTTTTCAAAGACTTATATGAAATCTATATTATATTGTTGCCAAATTTTTATGTCCAACATATGTTTTTGTAAAAATCATACTTTTTCCTTTATTTTGAAATACAGAAAAACGCAAGACTTCGTAACTATTTGATAACTTCATACATGTTTAAAATATAAAGTCAAAGAATGTACAACTAACTTCATACATGTTTAAAATATAAATTCAAAGAATGTACAACTAACGATCGATCTTTTTCCTTCTTTTTAGCTGAAGACGAAGACATAAAAGTGGAGCTTTATTATGGGAAAAGCTTTATTATTACTACAACATTTTAAACTTTTTATTAAACATGATATAATATTCTTTTCTCATAGCAAATGAGTGAACATATAAATTCAAACAATTTCTATATATTTACATGAAACATACTGTGCTATATCTCGAATTAAGTTGTTTCTGTTAGTGTATTTTATAAAAAAATTAACCCCTAAAAATAAATAACAAATATATCATATTATACTAAACATAAATTAAAAAAAAATATATATAATATACAAATCCGCGTGTACACGCGGGTCTTCTCCTAGTAGTAATTAAAGAGTAGCTGCCTTAGCTTTACCGATCTGATATTCTGATGTAATTATCTGCATAGAAATCATGTTTAAGTTCAACCATCCTAATTATGACTTACGACCTTCCTGATGGCCACAAAGTTCCAGTATACGTTTATTAAAGTTTTCTGCTTCATATGTATGACTCACTTGCTTCACTTATTTTGCCACAAATGTAAGAGGTTCCAAGTCATCATACACGGGAATTATCATTGGAGCTGTAGTTGGTGCTGCTGTTTTTTTGCTATTGCTAACGATAGCTAGGATTTTGCTCTTAAGCAGAAGAAGAGAGCATAGAGAGCAAATGATCAAATTAATCCTTTTGGTAAGAGGTTTAACTACTAGGAAACACTGATGAAATGCTAACAACTTCTCTTTCATATGTTGCAGCCAAGTGGGATACGAGTCAGATCAATGTCGATGCTCTGCGGCTAATGGGAGCAAAAGCCTTTACTTTTAAGAGATAAGGAAATGCGTATACAACTTTTCGGAGGCAAATGATGTTGGGGGTGGAGGTTATGGCTAGATTTGTATCTTTGCAATGTCAGTTGTTGAATTCTAATCCCTATCTAATGGTGAAACATGTGTACAAAGGGATTCATCATAATTCATAAGAAATGTGCTAGCTTCGTTGAAGATAGGAAGCTAAACCATTGCTTGTTTTGTTAGGTCTTCTTAAATATCTACTGACCATGTGTATAGCAGGAGTTAGTGATGTTAATAAGGGCTTGAAGCCCGCAGGCTTAACGGGCCCAATATAATTTTTTGGACCGTAACTCGTTTAGAAATATGTAAACATAAACGGGTATGCCCGTTTAGGTCCGTTTATTTTGCGGGTAACCATTTAGTTAACGGGTTTACCCGAAATAAACGGGTACCCGTTTATGTTTTTTTAATTAACTGAGTAAAAACGATGCCGTTTGGATATATATATATATATATATATATTATTTTTCCTCTTCTCTTCTTCGATCTCTCTCTCTCTCTTGAAACAGTGCAGAGTTGAAATCATCATTTTATTGTCGCCAAACGTTGAAGCCGAAGTGGAGTGATTTCAAAATCTTCTTCCCGGTTTCAAAGGTACAAACTGCCAGGAGTGCATGATGCTCGAAGTTGGTGCTATGGACTCAAAGTTCTTGATGTGATGTCCAAATCATCAAAAGTTTAGCACCATTAAAGCACCGTCACGAGATTCTGAAGACATTTTTGTTAATCTCTTTAGTTGTTTGAACCTCGAAGTATTTGTCAAATAATTATGAAGTAACTTTTTGTGTTTATTGGAATCTGCCATACAATTCCTGGAAAAGAGAAGTATACATGCATGATCTCTATTATTCTCTTTGGTTTGTGTGATTTTAATTTGCATAATTCTTGTTTACCCTGGAGTTATTGTCGGCAAAGGATCAAAACCTAATCGAGAGAAAGTTAGTTGAATCTCCGAGTAGTAGTTACAATATACACTTCTACTGTTATAATTTATTGCATATCCAACTTACAAATTGTTGCTTGGAAAATAATTTAAAAATTAGATAAGTCCATGGTTGTCATTGTCATTAGCATTATATTAACAGAATATATTTACTTACAATTATCGAATATAACATACGATATTTGGTTTATTTTTTTTCAACAGAAAACAAACCGGTTAACCATCAGTTTTTTATCTTTTTTGATTAGCATCATTGGTTAATTGTCTAGATTAACATCAAAGGGCAATGACTATAAGTGACAAATACGATGCATAACCAAATAAACGTTACTTGGTTTACTACTGCTCATTGGTTAATCGTCTGGATTGGTCTAGACGCATATTCAGATTATTTCGGTTTATTACACATTATTTATATTTTTTGTTTGTTTGTTCTACAAATTTGAGTGTCGATTACTACCCGACCGGGTTGGTATGGGACCTAACAATCGGTTTGGTATGAAAAATCATTCATATATACCGATTAGAAGACAGATCGAGCCCCCGGTTTTGTTAAACCCTAATAATAACAAAAAGTGACCAACCGATAAACCAAGATTAAGACATGAAATTTGGAATAAATCAAGCGATTAAGTTAAACCCAGCGTTGGTTTGATTTATGTGATGAAGACATGTCATCAGATAGTAACGAATGAAATTATGACAAATAATCAAAAAAAAAATTGAATGAGGGAGGATTATTCTGAGGCCGCCACATAAGATTATGACTTCACAAATAATAGTATGATAGTAGTGTAAAGTTCGTAAGGCAATATTAATTTTTGTAAAAAAATTTGGAAAAGGAAGGGATTGTCTTAAGATCAAAGCAGCAGCGTTGCTGACTACTACTTTGGCACTGTTTGCATTTTTATGAAATAATTTTAGTTTCATTGAAGTTAACCAAACAATTTGAATTGAAATATGACGTGTCAAAATACAGAATAAACATTTTCCAAGCCATTAGAACAGCTCTAAACAAAGAAGTTTAGTTCTTCCTATCTTTGGTTCACGAGTATAATATTTGTGGTTTAATCAGATATATAGTTTAACTCTAAGAAATTTAAGATTAAAAAGTACATACTATGATATATGGAGCTGAATTAGGTGTCCACTTCTTTTAATATTTATGAAACATCAATTTATGGATAAAACCCGCACGTATGCGCGGGTATACACCTAGTGATTAATTAAATGAGACTTAACCAGTGCTCTAAACCATACACTAAACCGGTATCACCAACTATACACTCTAATACACCCCGTAAAGCCTCTGAAGTTAAAACACGACTTGTATCAAGATGAAAGAGGCTTGAAATAGACATTTTCTGAAGAATAGAGTGAAAGGGACCCGGATCAAACGTCTTAGTCAAGATGTCAGCATGTTGATTTGCACTAGAAAATAGAAAGAGTTTTAGAAAACCATTCTTGACTTGATCTCGAACTGTGTAACAGCCTATATCAATATGCTTGGTCTTTTCATAAAAGACATGGTTAGTTGCAATGTGTATAGCAGACTTGTTGTCACAGAAAAGCTTTGCAGATGTATGAACACTGACCTTCAAATCTTTGAGAAGTTAAGCCAACCAAAGCAACTCACATGTGGCAAGAGCCATAGTCAGATACTTTGCTTCAGTGCTGCTTCTGCTGATATTCGATTGCTTCTTAGATTTCAAAGTGATCAAAGATTTCCCAAGGTAAACACAAAAACCAGTAATTAATCATATGGAATCATGACATGTAGCACAATCTGCATCAACAAAAACATTGATCCATGTACAACTCAAAATCAACGTAATAAAATAATCCTTGACCTGGATTGGATTTAAGGTATCGCATAATCCTATGAGCATCATGAAGATGAACATCAATAGGACATGATAAGAATTGGCTCAAGTAGTTCTTTGCAAAGGTAATGTCATGCCTCGTAATAGTTAGATAGAGAAGCCTGCCAATGAGTTCCTTGTATGAAGTAGGATTCTCCAATAGGATGTCTGAATCTTTACTCAAATGAATTGTAGGATCCATGAGAACAATGCCCAGCTTGCAAGCTAACATTCCAGTAGAAGCAAGAATGTCAAATGCATATTTTCTTTGGCTGACTGATATCCCTGAAGCATTACGAACAATCTCAAGGCCTAAGAAAAACAGTGGAGTTCCCATGTCTTTAATCTAAAAGGCTTTATGCAAAGCATTTTTCAACAGCTGTATTTCAAAGTCACTATATGAACCTATGAGGATATCATCAACATATACCAATAGTGCGGTGAAAGAAGACTTAGTTTGTTTAACAAAAAGAGTATTATCTCTAGGGGATGAAACCAGCTTGTAATACCACTTCAGAGAAGCAATGATACCACTGACATGAAGCTTGTTTCGGGCCATATAAGGATTTGTGCAAACGACAAACGACAAACATGGTTATGAGGAAGAGAACCTGGTTGAGCAGGTGTGTATTTCTAGAACTAAGAGCATTTCTATTGGGAGTTTCTCAATGGATATCTCAATTTAGAATAAAAAAGAAAAAAAAGTAGGGGAGAGAGTGAGAAACGGTTCTTATTTGAGAGATTTTGAGAAACTTATGAGAAACTTGTCTATTTACGAGTGATTCATTTTTTTTTAAAAGTGAAAATTTAATTATATAAAAATATTAATATTAAATTGTTGAGAAACTTAGTATCTCGATGGAGATGCTCTAATAAGATTTTCTAATATATATATATAATTTAACATTCTGGTTCGATTTGTTACAAACAAATTATAGTAAATAATTTTTTGGAAAAAAAAAATTATATATAGACATATAAGTGTGTCTATCTTATTATATAAAGCTGAATGCGCACAACGTGAGCGTGACACGTAAGATAATTATAACTCACCAGATTGTTATATGTGTCATTGTTAATTTAGATCGTGACATGTGTCAATGTAATAATATAAATTTTATAATTTTTAGCTATTTATTTTTAATTAGACAAAATAACAAAAAAGAAAGAAAGGAAATTGTGGTTTAAAAATATGAAAACTAATAAAATCAAAAATTAAAGTACGAGAAAAAATAGAAATTATAAAATCAAAAAATGTAAACTATTAAATATATATATGATTCATAATATATAAACTTAGAAGAATAACACTTTGTTATCGTATGTTTGATAATTCATTTATCACAAAAATTTAAAGGTATAAATTTTAAACCTGAATTATTACATTAGAACATAAATTTTCGAACATGTTAGAACAATTAAGTTTCAGAAGATAATACTTATTTTTAAACATTAGGTTTATCAATTAGATTCAGTTTTAAGTTATATAAGATTTGATTTTTTTTTAATCCTTTTATTCATTTAGAGAAATTGTTTATGTGTAATATAGATCAATTTTGAATTTTGTTAATTGTGAATTACAAAACGTAATATATGGATAACTAAACGGAAATTTTAATTTAAAATCTAATTATATGAGTAATAATTATGCTGATTATCAATTTTAAAGTCTAAATATTTTATTTTTTATCTGCGTATCACGCGGGACCTAATCCAGTATCGTATTATATGAAGCTGAATGTTTCAAAGTTAATAACTCATTTGATTTTGACATGTGTCAAGTCAATCGATAAGATTTTGACACGTTTAAAATGTTTTCCAAATAGATTTTTCCACATAATATTAACAGTAAAAAAAATTAATCGATTCATAATCATAACAGGTAAAGTAACTAAACAAAAAGAAACAATGTTAATTTATGCTAAAATCCAAAGTTAATAAAAAAAGAAATTAAAAAATTCGGAAAAATTATAATTGATTGATAATTCTTAATGGTAAAGTTATTAAACGAAAAAAATTAGCAAATTTAAATTTATACTAAAAGGTAAATTTAATTAAAAAGGAAAAATAATTTTTTTTATTTTACTTTTCATTTAGATTAGGGAACCTAAACAATGTACTAGTAATAGAAAAGAATAATAATTTTAATTTCTCAATTACACACCTAAAAATCAAAAGTCCAATAATATTTTCCAAAACTATAATCATTTCGTCAAGGTTTCAGAAAAATATATATATAAATATTTAAATAAAAAGTAAAGCTAATTCAAATATGAATAAGAAAGATTAAATATTTTAAAATATTTTGACGCAAAATATTTTTCACGCGGGGTGATAACACCGTATTTTTACCCATTTTACCGTCTATTTTAGAGCACTTTAATAAGTGTTTCACTTGCTTTCATATGTTTTTATTACGGGTTTCACATATTTGTAGTTTCAAGACTCTTTTCAGGTTACTTAGGTAAAAGCATTGCAAATTGGAGAAAAACCAGATTTTTGGCTCAGAATCAAACTGTCAGAAGCTCAATTTTGGAGATATTCAAGAAGGACCAGCTACCTTTCCATTTCAATTGATTTGAGGACGATCCAACAGTTCAATCAAAAGATACATGAAGATTAAGACGTCACATTCAGCCACTCCCAGAGCAGCTCCACCCGAGGCCAAGATGCAGTTCACCGCGGCCAGAAGCTCTCCGCCCGCGGCCAAGAGGCAGTTCGCCCCAGTCAGAAGCCTTGGACCCACAGCCAACACCTATTTCGTCCTGAAGCCCATTTGCCATCCCGATTCGAATTTTGTCAAGTCCAACTACTGAGAAACCCTAAAGACCGACGAAAATAAGAGAGAAGACCTATAAATATGTGTTTAATTAGGAACCCTATTTTTGTGTGCCTTAGTGTGTGCCATTTTAGTTTACTTTTTTTTCTTAGTTTTTGCTTTTTACCTTTCGAGATATGTAGATAAGTTTTTTCCGACTTTGGTCTTAAAATAGAGAAACTTTTTCTTCAATCTCTTGTTCTTTATTTAATCATGTCTTTGCTTTTTTCAATTATGTCCAAGTAGTTTAGTTGTTGTGTTTTAATGGGATCATCAAAGGGGATTAACATGTTCAATAAGGATTTCACGAGGTAAACCTAGTCGTATTCTAAAAACTCTTTCCAATAGGTTGTTGTTAAAGCATGGATCTAGCATCATGAACTAGATACTGATCCAAGGTGTATTAAGAACCACCAAAAGTGCTGAATTTGATCACCGAAACTATTAATCTACATGTAGCGTGTTGCGCTATAAGATACAGAAGTATATTTATAGAGTGTCGTGAATGTCTATGAACTTGATTTTGTCATCATAATCTTCTGCGTGGCTACCAACGAAAGCTGACTAGTTAAGTATATAGATTATAAGTGTGTAGTACGTACGACAATAGGCTTGCATATTTTTGTGTTCTAGCTCGTGGAGTTTACTATAATTGATTTTACTAAGAGATATCCATTTGTTACCGTGATTGAATCGAACATTCCCCGGAGATATCCATGTCGACCCAACATCGTTTTATTATTGCTTACAACCGATTTTCTCTTTTAAGTTCTTCACCATCGATTTTTATTCTTTACTTTTCAAGCAATCTTTAGTTTTTACGCACTTTATAATTTGTGACACAAAAAGCCTACAAAAACCCTTTTCGTTTTAGACTTCTTTACTAATTCTCTTTCTAAAGTCTCACAGAAAAGCGTGCTCTTCTTGTGGATCGATACCTAATGTAATACAACGCACATCTGTGCACTTGCAGACTTTTAAAGTTTACAAATTTAAAACTTGAAGCTAGGATAACACATGTACTCGCATCACGGGGCCTAATCGATGTTCTGAATTAATCTTCTTTTTTCGGGGATGACCAGTTTTTTTTTCACTTTTTCGTTTTTAGTTTTTTTTTACTAATTATATTATAAATCCGCGTATACGCGGGACCTAATCTAGTGTATCTAAAGTAAAGCAGAGATGATGAAGAGAAGATGCAAAGTGAATAGTCATGAGACCTCACCATCTCCGACACGACTTCGTCACGGTGGAAGCTCCACCGGAGATATCAATATTGAGAGGGATATTGATATCTCCGGTGGGAAGCCAGTTTGGCAACATATATAATTATCCAAATAAATTATAGCCTTATATGTATTTTTTTTTACTATTGTTGGACACAAAAAGTGTTTTTGTTTTAATAGTATATATATTAGCCGCAATGCAATTGCGTTTTTTTGTTTTGTTTTTTCTTTTTTGGGACTTTCATCGTTAGAAATCTAGTGTCGACTATTTCTGGAACTAAGAGCATTTTCATCGGGAGTCTCTCGATGGATATCTCAACATTAAAATAAAAAAAAAAAAAATAGGGGAGAGAGTGAGAAACGTTTCTTATTTGAGAGACTTTGAAAAACTCATGAGAATCTCTTGGGACACTTGTCCCTTTACGAGTGGTTCAACTTTTTTTAAAAGTAAAAATTTAATTATATAATTAAATTATATCAAAATATCAAAATTAAATTGTTGAGAAATTCAGTATCTCAATGGATATGCTCTAATAAGTATATATATATATATATATAATTTAATATTATGGTTCGATTTGTTACAAACAAATTATCTATACTATTAAAATGGGTATACATTTTGTGTTCAAACAGAAAAATCTTCATATTAGTTTGTGAATGTTTACTGTGTTTCAAGTAAACACTGATTTACAAATAAAGTCACCATTCACGTGGGGAATCAACAAGTTGATATTTATTTTAAAAAAAAAGAAAAAAAAGAAAAGAAAAGGTAGATAGTGGAAAAATAAATTATTGACGTGGGCAATTTTGTTTTGTAAACATAATATTTTATATATGTCTGATTAACATTATAATGCAACCTTTAAAATATAAAAAATGTAAAACTCTTCAAGCCCAAACATTAAAAATAAATTATATTTTAGTTCTCAGAATATACATAGTAGCAAGTTAAGTTGATGTTATCTATGCTTATAGGAGATAAATAGTAGTAATTTTAAAGTTTTAAATAATTAGGTTTGAAAATTTAGTGTTTTAAATTATAACTACAAGTAAAATACGGTTATAATAATTGATGTCAAATATTTATATCACTTTTTATAATTGATGTAAAACTTGTATCCATAAATAACTACAATTAGATGATAAATAATTTTCGTATTTTTTTTTCTTGTTTTTAAAAAATATTAATAATAATGTTTTGTATTTTTTTAAAAAAATATGTAAATATGTTTCGTATGGTTCTAACTGTAACACTCCTACTTTACTAATTAACTTAAAATTTATATGTAATTAAAATATTTAGTGTCCATCTTAAACATAATCAAGAGTAATGGGGTTATATAGGAGAATAGTTTTCTATATTTCATCTTTTGTTCCCTATGTGGGACAATAATATTATCTCAGAATTTGTTTATTATCTCATCAGAAAATCTTTATATTTCTAACACATATAAAAAACAAGCTTTTACAGATAATTAAAATGATAGGTTTTTATGTTAATAAAAAATGGATTAAACTTCTTATGAACTCGTTATTAATATATATTAGAAAGAATAGTTTCACTAACAAAATATTTTAATTATAATATTTTATCTATTATAATTACTTTATAATTATTTGTACACGCCTCTAACAAATAGTTATGCTTTTGCATCTACTGAAATTTAAAAAAACAAAAAAAACAAATTGCTGCATTTGTGTTCAGTAGTATTATGTTTGTAACTTTTTTTTTATACCATTTTTTTTTGCCATGTGGTCATTAGCTCATCAAAATCCGCTATATAAATTTATGGTTTCGTTGACCAAAATAATGGTTTTATTTACGACTACAATATTCAGTTTAAGTGGTAAAAATTACTAAAAAAGAATAGTAAGACACTAAACGGTAAACATTTTGTATCATTTTGCTTTTGTATCAAACGGTAAACACTCTTAGGCTTTTATCATAAAGAAGAGTTACCAAATTATTACACCCAAAAATTTTCACTGTGATATAGAAAGAATTAGAAATAGGTCATTAAAATACATAGAGCCGGGCTATATGATTTAGTAAAATAAATTTTTCTTGTTTCCACCAAAACATAATATATTAAGAAATACAACTTTTTTTTTTTTGAACATCATTAATAAATTAAATATATGTTATTTTATATAACAATGAAAAACCAATGTTATGAATAAAATGGTATTATAATTAATATCTTAGTGATTTAATTATTTATTGTATTGTATTGTTAATGCAAATATATCGTCTATGGGTCGATCAAACACAAATTCTTCCGGGCAAAGAGACATAAATGCTCCCTCTGAAACAACAACAAGAGTAAAATTTTTATTATATTTTTTGTTAGCAAAGACATTTTACTATTTAAGTTATAGTTTTTGGAAAATAGATTAAACTAACTCTACAATTGTTTTTAAATTTGTAGAGCACACCGAGGCATAAATGGACTTATGAACAAGAAAAAACTTTGATTGAGTTGTTTGATCATGCAATTTCCATGAATAATTACACTCTTAAGGATCCATCGCACCTTGGTCGAGAGTACATGGTTGATAAATTCAACTTAGCATTTAACATGAATATAAAATACGGGTTTTTTAAAAACAAACTAGATGACTTCAAAAAAACGTATAAAAAATGGAAGGAACTTATGGGTTTCACCGGGATCTCGGTTTATTATGAGACATCAGAGATTCATGCATCTGACGAGTGGTAGAAAGCTCGTGAGTTGGTAATAAATCCCAATCTTTTTTTGTAAATTTACTAATACTAACATAAACACACAAACACACACAAATAATATATATTTTGTATTATAGGGGTGCAAATTAACTAGTAAGTTCAACCGAAAACCGCCTGAGTTTTGGGATGTGATGCAACGCTGTTTTGTATTACACGATGTTTCTTCACAACCACAACATTCCTCACGAAAAAGAAGAGAAGAGATAATGAATGAGAGACGGATAGATGATGTCAACCATGGTTACTCAGACATCGATGGTGGTGACATGCCTCAAACTCAAGTTCATGAGGCCCAAGAAGATGAAGAAGTGTATCGTGTTAACCTTGATGATGATGGACACCCTTCGAATGAGTTCAGTCGTGATACATTACGAAACCCTGTTGGAAGAGGTGAGCAAAGGAGGAGACAAAATTCTCAGTCAAGTGTCAGGCGGGGGAGTAGTTCGCATAGATTTGGAGGTAGCTCAGGAGGTTGTAGAAGACAATCTATTGAGACATACATACAAGACACCATTACTGGCTATAGAGAGTTCCAACGACAAAGTTTGCAACAACTTTTCCCATATAGTTTTGACCAAGAAGATTACGATGAATTCAAAAAGGCGGAAGCGATATTCCTTGAGTTGGAGCTTCCAAAGAACACCATATTTTATTGGGTATGCATTGATTCACTTAAAGAGCTAAAATTTTGGCGTAAGTATTTCATAGATATAACTGGAAGTACCGACGAGGATAAGATACAACTGCTGGAAGCTATGACTAGTGTTTCACGGAACGATCAAGATTTGCCAAAAAGGCTGAGCTCGGGCCACATAAATTAATTACGAACCATAACTAAAAATACAAAATTGATAACTACGATTTACTCCTAAACTACTATTAACTTAATAATAGAAATTCCCTAGATTTTAATATATAGTAGAAAATCATGATTCATGACCAAATCACACACATAACCAGCATATATGTTTTTTTAAATGATATTACAATATTCATTTGACATTTTTTGCCATTATTAAATGGGATAATTGCCAAAATGACCCTTAATTTGATTCTAAATGCAAAAGTAGATCCTTTATTCAATTTAAAGCAAAAGTAACACAAAGAGGTAGGGAAATTATAATTACATCCCTTATGATCAAACAAAAAAGAGAAGTCTCAATTAAGGTTATAACCTTGTGAAGTCTAATAAAGAAGTAGAGAAGTCTACTATACAGACTTCATAAAAAAGTCTGTTATGTAATTAAATCTTATATTTAATTTTTTTAAACAATTTTGAAAATAATTTGATGAAAAATATGTTTTCATAAACTAAATATAAATAATTGTGATGTATATAAATTAAAATTTCATATAATTGAATCAAATTAAACCAACAAAGATAAATTAGGTTCTAGTCTCATACATACTACTAATGAAATAGATAATATACATACACATAGTAGGTACAACCACGAAGGAGGTTTATCAGGATTAAATATGTATTTAGAAGAGTAACTAACAAAAGGGAGAGACTATTATTATTAAGAACACTCAAAGATTACAAAGACTTAAACTCTCTCAAGTTTCTCTTACTCGCTTAGCTTGGTTTATGCTTCACCCAAACTCCCTTATTTATAGTACAAGTCTTAAAGAATATTCCATAAGATATTTTACAATGCATTACACACCACTCACATACGACCTTATCCACTCACGACTTTATCTACTCTCACACCACTCACATACCACTCACGACTTTATCCACTCACAACTTTATTCAAGACACTTTAATAATTATTATTTTCCCTGTCTCCAAAAGGAGATGGATTCCACCTCATCCGAAGTCTGAGTCCGTGTCGTCTTCTTCACTGTCAGAAACGATTTCTGTCCCATATATTTTATGGCCCGGAATATACCTTTTGATTTTATATTTTTTCCCTTCAACCCTGTAAATTGGATGGTCTGGGTTGTTTTGTGGCCACCCGTACTGGTCATGGAAGCCAGTCAGTATTTGTCGTATTTCTTCGACAAAGTCTGATGGGTAAACCTCTCTGTTGTGCTAGTTTGCTGTGTGGGGACAGAAAAGCCTGTAATCAATTTCGGATTTTTCTGTGTGATTGAGCTCTGCCATCTTACTCGTTCTCTAGTGGAAGTTGCTTTCGTTAAAGGCGTTATCATTGTAGCTTGTCTGGATTTGGGCTTCATATCTTCTTTGAATTATTACGCCATCTTCCTTTTGGTCTTGCTCCGTAATTATTTTGAGCGTAACGAGAATTGACATTGCTCCATGTGCGCGAATATTTTCTTGCCACCATGTCACGTCATGGAACAGTGTGAGCCACTTGTACAACAACTTGTAGTGTGCTTTTCTCCTTGTCATGATGCACTTTGCCAAATACTGTAGTAGCCTACTTTTGTCAACCAAGACTCCAATGGTATACAGATCTGCTAAGTACCATAGTAGGAAATATGCTTCTTCTGGAAATTTATCATAATGGTTTGGGTTCATGTCTATGGTAATAACGAAAGGATATACCAGATGGTAGGGTAGCCCGAGGAGTGGTCCTTGATCCAGGTCATACCCGTTGATGTAGAGTTTCAGAAATCCATGAAGCGTGTCGACTCCTTGATAGACCAGAGCAGTGTCTAGGATTTTTTCTTGTATCCTTTGTGGCATTCCTGCAATCATCTTTTTTAAGGACTCTACTGCGGGTTTTCTGGATTAATGGTGTATATCATTGGGATGATTGCTGAGATTTGTCGCTGGGTTCTGGATAAGAAATCTAGGAGGAAGTTGTCTTTGCCTTTGATGTGCCTTATGTCAAACTTCCATTGTGAGAACCAACTAGCCCATTTGAGTAATTGTGCATGTGGCAAGATCTTTTGCTTGAACTGGATCATTTTTGGAAATGAGGACATGTCCATCTCTATGAGGAAATGTTGACCGACAAGATGGAATTTGAACTTCTCAATTCCTCTTTTGACTGCAAGTATCTCTTTGTAGGTGGAGTGATAGTGCTTCTTACTGTCCTTGAAATTAGCGCCACTTTTGTATCTACAAATGTTTCGCTTTCCCTTTTCGTCTTCTTCTAAGAGAACTGCTCCCCAGTAGCAGTCACTTGTGTATGTTTGTAGAATCCTTTTTCCTTTGGACGGAGTTTTCAATGCTGGGAGGGTCTTCGAGATTCTTTTAAGCTCTTTCACTGCTTTTGTGCACTTTCGTTCCATGGAGGAGCTTCTTTCTTTAGCTGTGTTGAGAGGATTGACCTGTTTTTTGCTAGGCCGTGGATGAAATCCGCCATATAATTGACAATCCCAAGAAATTATTGGACTTGTTGGAAGGAGAGTCCTTCATATGGAAACTCATTGACCTGGGTTGCAATGTGAGGTTGAAGATGATATTGTCCCTTTGAACTATGCATGCCAAGGAAGTCGATTTATGTTTCTCCAATAACCATCTTTGTTTCAGAAAGCATGATTCCATATTGTTGCACAATACTGTGGAATTTTGTCAGTAGTCGGGTGTGGGAGTCTATATCTTGAGAGAACATGAGAAGGTCATCGATGTAAACCAGTGCATTTGGGAGGATTGACTCGAATATCTTGGTCATGGCCTTTTGGAAAAGTGAAGAGGCCACCTTTAACCCAAATGACATTACTCTCCAATGATAGTGTCGATCTGGTATGCAAAATCCTGTTTTAGGCCTGTCTTCCGGTTTGATTCCTAACTACCTAAAACCCGCCTTTAGGTCGAACTTGGAGAAGATTTGTGCTTGTGGGAGGCGCTGGAATAGAACTTCTCGTTTAGGCAAAGGAAATTTGTCATTAGCAAGAAAATGGTTGATGTTGATTCGTAAATCACACAAGGGGTTTTAAACAGAGAACTTTGATCGGAAACTCGTTTTATTGATTGAATTCGGTGTTACAACAGAGTTTCGGTAAAAAGGGACTAAAGAGACTAAAGAACTTGAGATCGGCGCTTGATGAAGCTATATCACTGCTCTTAGGTCTCTCGGATGATTGTGGATGATTTCTTCGAGTTTGCCTCCTCCTTATTTATAGGTTTTTAGAGTCGGTGATATGAAGAATATTTTCTTTTTCCCTGATTAACCGAGAAGGGAAATATTC
Organism: Eutrema yunnanense; assembly: GCA_002933935.1. NCBI lineage: Eukaryota > Viridiplantae > Streptophyta > Magnoliopsida > Brassicales > Brassicaceae > Eutrema > Eutrema yunnanense. The sequence goes on along the minus strand of PKML01043667.1, from coordinate 39,886 downwards.
CGGATCTCCTCCGAGATATAAGGAGATCTTCCGCTTATCTCGGAAGTCGGCTTAATCTCGTTATACCGGGCTGGGCCGTTGAGTTTGGTAACGAAGGTGAACAGGTTTGTTATCCGGCTTTGTAAGAGTTCGGCCCGTCAGTTCAAAGTCCGTTTCTCTTGTCCGAACCATCGTAAACCGATACCGGTCTCAGTTCGAACCGAGTTAAACCGGAGGGTGCTAAATCCTCCTCTAACAATTGGTCCCCCCTTCAGTTCGGCGATAGAGTATTCGAGTTCGGCGGATTTCTTTGAAGAATTCTTTAGCTCGGTTGAAATTGAGATCGGTATGACCCGTCTGACGATTTGAGTTCGGTCAAGTTCTCGGGAGATTTTTGAGTCCGGGACTTTCGAGTCCGCATATTTTTGTGTTGGTTCCGAACGTTTTGAGTTCGGTGGATTTTCTCGGGAAGGGGGTGTCGATTCGTCTTCTTTAGTCATGGAATTCGAGGAGTCGCGTGTCGATTCGTCTTCTTCAGTTGCAGATTTCGAGGAATCGTCATCATTACTTTTTTTTCCTATAAATATCTCTTGAACCTCCTTCCGTTTCTCACTTCTTCCTTGCTTTCAAAAGGTAAACGTTTTTCTCTCTCTAGCGCTCTCCCTTCTCTCTAGATTTTATTTATTTTCCGTTCTCCGATCATCTCTTCCGCCGTGATTTCTCCGGTTTGCTTGAAGATTTTTGAGTTCTTCGATCTGTTCTTCGTCAATTTCTTCTTTTCAATCGAAATGAATTAAAGAACCTCTTCTTCTTCTGTTAATGACCGAACTCCACCGCCGAAATTCCCCGATCTCGAGTTGTTCGTTGACAGCTCCAATTCGAGTTCGGACGGTCTGAGTGATGTTCAGCAGGAGCTGATCAGGCGTAACTCTCAACATGCTGCTGCCGGGCCGAGTAATCCAAGGGTCATTATTGAAGTCCCTCATCTTATTGATGAGGATGAGCCTGAAGAGGAAGTTGCCGAATAAAATGATCAGGTCCAGGTAGATCAAGAATTTGTAGCTCGGCTCGCGGAGGGCGATGATGTAGCTCGTCCAGATGATCGCGCTGTTTCGCCAGACGTTCGTCAAAATGTGGGAGACGATGTTCCCATGTCGGCAGCCAGACGAGTAGTTGAAAGGCCTGCGAACATCGGACCATCTTGTTCTAAGGCGGAGACGGTTCAGGTTACCCTGGAAAGGTGCAATGCTCCGAACGATATTCTTTTCAAGATCCCGAAGGTGGCTGATCGTCCGTGGGACGCACCTGAAGGCTATTTATGCGTTTATGAGGAGTATTTCAGAAGCTGCGGTCTCCAGTTTTCTATCCCGGAGCTCTTTTACAAGTACTGCAAGAGGCGACATGTCGCGATCTCTCAGCTCATGCCGGCTACAGTAATAAACATTATGGGTCTCCTAACTTTTGGGGAGGAGTGCGGCATTCCCATTACGACCAAGGTCTTTGAAAGACTGTTTCAGGTGAATTTGTCGAAGGCCATGCCTTGGTTTTTATCGGCTAACGCAAAGCCGGAATACGATCTTGTTACCGGGAACAAGCCGAGCAAGGTCAACAATTGGAATGCCCGATATTTCTATGTGAAGATTGACGAATCTTCCGTTGAGCGTCCGGACGGGAGTTACCGAACTCAGTGGAGGACTCTTATCGGTAAACATTGGTTCCCAATTTCTATCTATTGCTTTATTTTCCCTAAGTTATATTTTTCCTTTTCGTTTTCAGATCGTCACGTGCCGGGCTTCCTTATCACCACAACAGGATTTACTTTTGCCCACGCGAAGCAGTTAAGTGCGGCTGGAAAAGCTCAGTGGCCTGAAGCTTACCGAGAAAAACATGATTTAAAAGCCAAGAGAGCTCTCAAAGGTATATGTTGGTAAATTCTCCTTTGTAGTTCGGCGATTGCTTGATTTAGTCTGAAATTTTGTTCTTTCTTCTTTTATAGCAAATCCTTCTCGTCGACGAAAGATGAAGCTCGATGAGATCCCCGACCTTTCCGCCGAGATGTATAGTGAAGAAGAGAACGTTGAAGTCCCGTCTGCTGTTCAGGATGGGCAGACTGCTGCTGATGCGCCGGTCGTTGAAGAGCAGGTTCCGCGCGAGGAGCCAGTTCCTGTCGTGAAGCCTACTTCGTTGGCAGATGTGGCGAAGATGAGGAGACAGAAGAAAAAGGGGAAGAGGCCAGCGAAACAAGCTTCTGAGGCCGGTACGGGAGATACCGAACCTCAAAGGGTTGATCCCGAGATGGTGGTTATATCGGACCGTTCTGCTTCGTCGAAGAGGCAGCGGACTTCTGGGGCCACTGCCCATTCCGTCAGTTTTGGGTATGACAAGGATGAACCGGTGACGAGTGATGCCGGGGCTTGCGCCGAACTGTATCGGCAATTGAAGTTTAGCTCGGAGGCGCTTCCTCCAGTCGAGGATCTTTTCCAGTCTGAGTCTTACAAGAAGCTGGCTCGGACCACTGCTGAGGTAAGTGGACCTTCCGGGCTTAGTTGGTATATATAGTTGACTTTTTTTTTTTTTTTTTTTGTGACAAGTGTTTTCTTTTTTTTAGATGGTTGCCCAAACGGATGAGCTTGTCGGTACTTACGACCGTGAGCTCCGTTCTGCTCGCCGAAAGACTCTTACGACCAGCGTGCATGCTGTTGAGCTTCGCAAAGCATTGCTTGTTGAGCAAGAGAGGACGCGGGTGGGTGACTTCGCGGTCGCCGAACTGACGAGGGAGATTGCTGCGTTGAAGGCCTCAAGAGCCGAGCTCACCAAGGAGAGAGATGCCCTTGCCCATACTTTGGTTAAGGAAACCTACCGTCTGCGAGATGGTCGAACTCAGCAAATTATGAAGCGGAAAGAGGTCATCGAGAAGTCCCAAGTTCGGCTTCAGAAGGTCAAGGATCACTTGGCGGGTCTTGACCGGGTCAAAAAACCATTCCTTGCGGTTAATCAAGCCCAAGGAGTTCTCAACTTCTGTAGTAGTCTTGAGGCAAAGCACGGTTTTGTCGTCCAGCCATCTTGCATAGAGCGGCTCAAGAAAATCAAAGCTGCAAAGCTGGCCGAATATGAGTCGGTTGAGCTCTGCGAACTGGCCGAAGGAGATCTGATCGTATCGCCTTTCACCGACCCGATTCACCCGGAGATCTCTCTTCCCATGGGCACTGAGGTACCGGCAGGAGTTGATATGTTCGGTTCAAATCAGGCCGCATTGTCCGGTGACCGGGCTGCTGCTCTGCGGAATCAGAATGTCTAATATCTTTGTTTTGTATTTTGTTTTTTGTTTTTGGCCAATGAGGCTTATAACTCGATCCTTTGGACAAGAGGGTTTTTAAAGTCCGGTATCCGCTAGTTTTTTTTATATGACTTTTTTATGAATACGACTCTTCCTTAATCATTTTGCGAAACATTCGTCGAATCTCGGTTTGTTTGAAGTCGTAAATCTATACGAACTTCTCAAGTCTGTCGTATACAAAATGGTGCCGTAAACAGTACTGTCTTAGCCGGGGTGAAGAGGACGGACTTGATTCGATTTATTCAAAAATCGGCGGTCTGTTTAATCAGATCGGCTTATGCTTTGCAATTGTTGAGGAATTGGCTTAGATTTTCGCGATTGTTGAGGAATCGGCTTAGGACTTTCGCGATTGTTGAGGAATCGACATGACGTTCGATTTTACCTGTGGGGCTCGGCAAAAGAGTACGTGAACAGCTTGTCTTAAGATACTCCAAGGTTTTCTCAGATCGAATCCGGGTGTACGAGACAGGCTCGACTTATTTAGCTCGAATGGTCTGAGAATATGTTAAGTGCGAGACTGGTCTCGGCTTTATACATGGAAGGAGTTTTATCCATAGAACCATGTGAATGCGTGCGAGCAATAGCTCGGCTTAGTTTGATTTTATCGATCGTCTGGCCAGGACGTCGATGTGAGAACCGTGATGGTCGGTTGGGGAACTTTTGGAGTTCGGTGAATTTTTAGAATTCGGCGAACTGTTTAAAGTTCGGCTTTTGATGAACACGAATTTTTAGAACTCGGCGAACTGTTTAAAGTTCGGCTTTTGATGAATACAAATTTTTAGAATTCGACGAACTGTTTAAAGTTCAGCTTTTTATGAATACGAATTTTTAGAATTCGGCGAACTGTTTAAAGTTCGGCTTTTTGAAAACGAATTTTTTAGAATTCGGTGAACTGTTTGAAGTTTGGCTTTTATGAAAACGAATTTTTTTAGAATTCGGCGAACTGTTTGAAGTTCGGCTTTTATGAAAACGAATTTTTTAGAATTCGGCGAACTGTTTGAAGTTCGGCTTTTATGAAAACGAATTATTTAGAATTCGGCGAACTCTTTAAAGTTCGGCTTTTTGCCTTGAATACAAATTTATTAAAGTAACAGCTGAACCCGAGGTGGGCTGTCTACGTACCCTCGAAAGAAGGATCAAGCCATTTGTAGTTCATATTACATCTCTTTTTTTTTTTATGGCGCTTCTAGTAGTAGTAGCGTTTGAGATTCATCGAGTTCCATGATCGCGGGATCGGTGTTCCGTCCAGCTTCATGAGTTCGTACACTCCCAGTTAGTGCCGAGTTTTCCTGCGTTCTTCTCTTCGGTGCCTTCGAAGACTTTTTGTAAGACGAGATCGCCGTCTTCGAAGTGGCGTCCGCGGAACTTTTTGTTGTAGTAGCGTGCTGCCAGTTTTTGATAGTTTTGGATGCGAAGTAAAGTTTGATCGCGTTGTTCTTCGAGTGCGTCGAGGTTGTCGAGCATGATTTCGTCGTTTGGACCGGGATTTTCCACGAGCATTGTCCTGCGTATTGTCGGGATTTTTAGTTCGGCGGGACAGAGAGCTTCAACGCCATAGGCCAGGTAGAAAGGGGATTGTCCTGTTGATTGTCTTGGAGTGGTGCGGTAAGACCATAAGACTCCATCAAGTTCGTCGGGCCATCGTCCCTTCCTGATATCCAAGCGTTTTTTGAGTCCGTCGATGATGGTTTTGTTCGTTGATTCCGCCTGGCCGTTGCTTTTAGGGTATCTTGGTGTGAAAAAAATTAGGCGGATTTTCCACTTGGCACATAAATCGCCAAATAATGTTGAGATAAATTGCGGTCCGTTGTCGGTGATGATCTCATACGGGACTCCGTGTTGGCATATCATTTTTCCAGACGAACTTTTTAACATCGACGGCATGGATTTCAGGGTATGACTCGGCTTCGACCCATTTGGTGAAGTAGTCTATCATGACGAGGATGAATTTTTTCTGTGTCGTGGAACGTCACAGGGGACCGATTATGTCCATTCCCCAGTGCATGAACGGGTATGGGGCTGTTGATGTAGTTAGCAGTTCGGTTGGGAGGTGCATCATTGAGCCGTCCCTTTGACATTTTTCGCACTTGGCTACGAATTTATCGCAATCTGCTTGCATGGTCGGCCAGTAATAACTTGCATTTTTTATCTTTAGTGCCAAGGAGCGTCCCCCGGCGTGGTTTCCGCCATCGCCTTCGTGTATCATTTTCCTGACCTCGTGAATATCGTCGCCGGACACGCATTTGAGAAGGATGCCCGCAGCACTCCAGCGGAATACGCCGTCTCGGATGAGTATGTATCGAGCAGCTCGCATTTTGAGTCGCCGGGCCGCCCATCTGTCGGCGAGGACTATTCCGTCGATGATGTACATTTTGATTTCATGTGTCCAGTCAGTGGGTGTAAGTTCGCTTAAGGGTTCGATGTTTACTGGCGTATGAAGCTCCTCTGATTGTTCCTCGGTTTCGTCGCCGGAGTGGTTTTGTGTTAGTTCGGCGATGTGTTCGGTTTCTTCGTTGTTTTCGATCTCGGCGTTGTGCTCATCGTCTGTTGTCCGTGTTTGCCTTTGTTTTCGTGGGATGGGCTATTTCGAGGTTGTGAATCAATTAAACAAAGCGTTGGGCAATCGAGAATTTTTTAGGGTTTATGGCTGATTTTTACAAGGAAATTTCTAGGATTTCTAAAGCGACTTTTGTCGACTTTGGGTTCTTAAACTTGGAACACGTACGCTGCGTGTAGTCTACTCCCGTAATCCCACACACCTACTCACTTCAGTACTCGGACGGTAGCTTTCGTCTCCGCCCGCGCAAGAAGTGAATGATACTCTCAAAGGTCGTTTACGCCCACAATTCCTCTGTAAGTATACTTTCAAAATCTTACGACGGATTTGCTCGTCTACCCTAGGTCAAGCGATTAGATACAGCACTCTCGTGGCTCTTAAACGCCTAATTTTGTTTCTTAGCACGTTGGATCTCGACTTCATGTAGAAGTGGTTTAAGAAGGCGGCTTTGCACTCTTCCCAATTAGTAATAGATCTTGCGGGCAAAGATTTCAACCAACGGTGAGCTTTATCGGCCAAATAAAAAGGAAAAATCTTACACTTCAAATAGTCTGCGGGAACTTGGTTCGTTCTCGTCGTTCCTCATATCTCTTCGAACAACTCGATGTGCTCCATCGGATGCTCGGTTGAAACTCCATGAAACTGATTTTGCTTTACCAAAGCAATGATTTGAGGTTTGATCTCAAAATTATTTCCGTTCGGTATAGGAAGTTGTATGGCTGCTCGGTTTTGGAAGTGTTGATACGGTGCATCAAAATCAGCAATGATGCGGTTACGCGCTTGTCTCCTCAGAGGATTAGAGGGCAGTATGGGATGGTTGGCGTTTACGCCGTTTGGAGGAATCGGTGCATTCGCTTGAGCATCGTTCCTCGGTGCATCACGATCGACGGGAAGTTATCGCCTCAGATTTTCAGCATTTTGGTTAGGGTTTTCTTCAAGATCGAGATTTGGCTGGTCATTAGCACCATGGACATCCTCTTGATCTTCTTCGTGATCTGAAAAATCACGGTCATCCTCGTGATCTAGTATTGATCGCGGTTAGTTGATCTTCCAGGTGGTCATTTTCGGCCATCCTTAAGTTTCTTTTGAGTCTTCAGAGTTCTCTCTCGTGTTTGTCGATATCGTCTAGTAGCGGTATGGTTCCTCTAAGAGTTCTCCTAGTGTGCATGCACCTTAGAGAAAAAGACAAAGATAAAGGAGAAAGTCAAAAGAACAACAAAGAACTTGAAAATCAAAAGTGTCTAGAGCAGAAATTACAAGCAATACCATTCCCGGTGGCAACGGCGCCAAAAACTTGACACACCGGAATTTACCCGGCGTGCGGGTTTTACCCTTTACTAGGCCGCAAGTGTACGACACACGCAGTAGTATTTAGGGATCGAATCCACAGGGAGACGTTGTTCAATTTCTAACGAGTTCTAACTTATGTCTAGACGGAAAATATATTTTTATGGTTTTGTCACGTCGTAGCAAGAGAAATAAACTAAGTTAAGCAATGAAAATAAATCTAATCTAAGTTAACAGTAGCAAGCAATAATTCCAAACTTTTCATCAACAATCGGTGGAGTCTAACTATGAAGTGTGGGAACGTTTCAAGGAGTACGAGAGAGATTGCCCTCATCATGGTTTCTCCGGTCCGAATGTGCTCAACACTTTATACCGAGGATTACTACCGAAATATCAACTTTCTCTCGACACGGTCAGCAATGGAGAATTCTCCATGAAGACCATCAACCAAGGAAGAGCTCTCATCGAAAATCTTGCTAAGTCGGATAGCAACAATTCTCCCGACTACGATAGATCGACTAGATCAAACATGTCAGAATCGAAAGAGATTTTCGAGCTAAAAGTCATGATCAACCAGCTTCTCAACAACCAAAACCATCAAATACATGCTTGTGAAGCTACTGTTGGAGTCGATGATGACACTTATTACGAACCCGACAACAACGGTTCATATTCTCAAGAAGAAGAAGTTAACTATGTGGGAGCACAAGGTCAATACAAAGGCCTATTCAACAATGGATTCAACAAAGGTTTCCGCAACGCCAACTTCAACAATCTTTCCTACCGAAATCAGAACATGGGGAACCCTCAAGATCAGCCTTATCCACAACAATCAAGGCCATACCAAAACCGGTTCCAAAACGAGAATTATGGAGGAAATGAGAACTTCCAACCAAGACCGCCCTTCAACGCTCAAGCCGCTCCTTACAACAACTCATACACACAGCAACAAGATATCTCTAACTCTCAACTTGCTGTCCAAATAGCGAAGCTCGAGCAATCAATTCAACTCCTCGCTCAAAGCAATGAGAAGACGACGAAAGATTTTAACGTCATGGTCGAATGTATGTACAACGACTTGAATGGGAAATTTGAATCTCTTTCAACCCATGTCAAGAATTTGGACATGCAAGTCTCTCAAACCACTAAGAGACCAAGCGGAATTTTACCCGGAAGAGTAGAAGATAACCCGAAGAGATTTTGCAACGTGATTTCCACCATACCGAGAAGGAAGTCGATGCTAACACTACAAGAAAACAGGTATTTCGCGACTACAGTATTAGTCGCTAAAGAGTCGCAATTTACTTAATTGCGACTGTGTTGCGACTAAAATACGTGGTCGCAAAAGACCTCGTCGCTAAATCAATTAGTCGCCATGCAGTCGCTAATTAGCTACTCTTTTGCGACTGTTTTCTTGTAGTCGCGGTCAAGTCGCATTGTGGTCGCTACTTTAACGGCAGTGTTGTGACCGTTGTGGCGACGAAGTTGCGACTGATTCAACGACTAGCTTTGCAACTGGTTTTGCGACATGATTTGCGACATGATTTGCGACTTCTCCCGACCGGTTTTGCAACTTGTTTGCGATGTTGTATGCGACTGGTTTTGCAACGTCATTTGCGACTGGTTTTGGCGACTAAGTTAGAATGTTTTGCGACTGGATAACGACTACGATGCTTATCGGTTTAGCATATTGGTATTCATATTTTGGTAGATTTTGATTTGTTATTAAATGGTTTAGCCGAATTTGAAAGATGCAAATGAGCTTTAACAAAGAAACATAAGAACTAATAACATAAACATTCAAGATTTACAAACCAAAAACCTAAAGCATAGAAGTTCAAACTCCAAATCTAAGGAGTTAACAAAAGTAGACAAGTTCAAACTCCAATATAGGAGTTAACAAAAGCATAACAAACACAAGTTCAAACTCCAAAACACAAGTTCAAGTCATTCAAGTTCAGAGTCAAAGAGAGTTGAGAAGTTAGGAACCTAGAGAGGGGGATTAGAGGGATCTTCTTCATCAGCGAGAAATGCAAGAAATTATGGGTCTTTGATGTTTAGGTACTTTTTGACTACTCCCAAGCCCTTGACCTCTGCTTGTAGAGCTGATGTAACACGGAGATGCTCTGCTTCGCGATGTGCTTGTAGGGCTGTTATTTCCTCGATCTTTCGGTTAGCGTCCTTGAGCTGTTGGTTCACGGTTATGAAAGAAGAGGAGCTGCCTGGATACTTCCGCTTCCCGTTGATGTATGTCCCTAGGCTTCCAAGTCCATACATTTGGCCTCTGTCATTTGTGACAGTAGACTGCAATAATCAAAACACAGAGTATTAGTTATCAAAGATTTGGAAAACTCAAAAATCTGACAAACTCAAGCTTAGAGAAGTATTTTACCTTGTAGAAGACTTCGTTATCCTCCTCTACAGAAAGCTGTGATCGAAGTGAAGTACCATCTGCAGACTCGTCATTCTCATGCTCAAGCTCAGCCAAGTTAGCTTCCTTCTTTTGCTTATAAAGATCAAACACTTCCTGCGCTCTCTGATCGACAAAGCTCCCGTCTTTCTTTGTATGAGTCTTTACAAAGACTTCAGCAACAGTCGGAGGTCTTCCCAATGTCACTTCCTGAAATGTTAAACAAGAACAGGTGAATAGCAAGACATGTAAATTATCAAGACATGTAACTTAGAGACTAATAGCAAGACAGAAGAACTTACCAATTCTTGTTCCACTTGTAAGAAAGATTTCTGGCCCGAGACATGCTTGTGAATACCTTGACCATTACGGTCAGATATTCGAGCTGCTGATGTAGTGTCATGCTTTGCTTTGGCTTCTTCTGTGATCCAATAGTCACACATTTTTCCCCACAACGTATTGCCAATCCACTTCGGTTGCTTTCTTTTCGTCCCCGCCTTAGAAACCATGTCCTTGAGTCTCACTTGGCAAATCTTCTCGAACTTTGTTTGGACAATACCAGTGTGTATGGGATGCCATGTGTGTTCTTTCTACACAACAAGATAAGAGCAAAGTGTTAGTGATCAAAGAAAACAAACAAACAGAAAATTATGAACAGATTGAGAGGTTAAGAAGATTACCGCGAATTCAAGAACGTATTTTTCTCTTTTAGGAAATGGGACACAACCCCAGTTGTAGTAAGGCTGATCGAACTTGTTTGTAAATATCCTTGTGATCTTGCGAGTCAATGCGGACTTGTCCTTACCTATAAACCTACAAACAGATAAACAAAAATGTTAAGTCTCATATACAATCAGTGGGATAAACAGATAAAAGAAATTGTATCAGAGCAAAAGGACTAAACCATCATTCACAGATCCATAATACTCTAAAACATTACTCTAATATTACTCTAAAAAATTACTCTAAACCATCAGTCACAGAAACAACAAACTAAGCTAAGCTATCCCTACCCAAAACTCGAAAACAAAACAAAAACAAAACAAGACAAACACAGCTTACCAGACGGTTCCAGGCTCCAATGTGGGAAAGAGGAGCGTTGTGTATTGGCCACGGCCTGGCTGGATAAGCAAGTTGGTCAAAGCGGCGAGCACGTCTTCCGCGAGTTATGGTTGCAATCCTTCGTCACCGTCAAAATCAACTTCCTCGTAGTCTTCATCATACTCCTCTTCGTCTTCTTCCAGGTGATTGTTTTGAGCCTCAGAACTCTGAGCTTGTGGTGACGCAGCGGGTGGAGCTTCAGGAGAAGAAGCGGATCGAGCTTGAGTCGCAGCAGGTGGGGGTTAAAGAGAAGCTGAGGGTCGAGGTTGAAGAGAAGGAGAAGTTCGAGCTTGAAGAGAAGGAGAGGGTCGAGCTTCAGAGGGTTTTGGAGAAGCAGAGGCTCGAGGATCGGTTCCTGAGTTTCCAGATCCTGCTTGGCCCCTACTGGTCAAAAGCTGCGGCGGAGGAGGGAAATCTTTGACACCTTCGGAGAATACTGGGACACGGCTACGAGGAGTCACGGAGGTTGAAGCGTCCGCCGGCGTGAATGCATATTGAGGCGGAAGCGGCGAGGCGGATTTCTTTGATTTTCCCTTCCGATGCGAGATCCTTGTCTCACCGGGAGAAATGGCTCTTCGATTCGCGGCTGTTGTCGCAGTGCGTCATACTCCTCGTCCTGTAGGCGAAACTTTTCCACGGCCAGACATCGGAATAAACA
>PKML01043667.1:0-28271 GCA_002933935.1 Eutrema yunnanense | reverse complement strand
ATTTTTGCTTAAGTTTTAATATTATGGTTTCACATACAAAACCCAACTAAATAAGATAAACCATTAATAAACTTCATTATCAAATATAACTACCTTATGCATTAGAATATTATTTAGTAAGGTTCTTCATCAACTTCAACTTCATCATCTGAAGACGATGAATTACATTGGAATTCGTCGTTTTCTTCCGCATCTCCGACATCGTAATCGAGATTTATTGGGTTCTCTCTTTGTACCAGATTCTCGTCTCGCACTAAGAGATCTTCAATTGTAGTCAGCACTAACGATCATCATTTTCTTGTTGCAAAAGAGTCGGTTCTGTGTAGTCATATCCTCCTGAAATATGTCCTCGCGGGTTGACTTTAACAACATTTAGCCACAATTTCTTCGGTTTCTTCTTGTATGGGTATGGGATATAACAAATTTGATCCGCTTGAGAGGCTGTGCATGCAAAGTCATTATAAAGAACTTATGAATACATTGTCTATCAAGAAAGTAATATATATATATATATAGGGATATACGTACCTAGAATAAAAGGTTCATATTTATTGAACCATTTCGATGAAAGAACGTCTACAATGCCAGCATTGCTCCCCCGAGTGCCTCTACCGATAATAGGGTCGTACCACTTACACTTGAAAAGTGTGATTCTTAAATTAGCCATCCCCTCATACTCCAGTTGTATTATATCAGTTAAGATCCCGTGGAAATCAGCTTGATCAGATGCGTCACTGTAATTTTGTCCTTTGACACATACACCATAGTTACATGTCTTTCGTCCCTGGTTGTGGTTTTGCGTATGAAACAAATATCCTCTTGTAAAGTAGATAAGCCATGTTTTGGCATTGTTTTTCGGTCCTTCACTATCTCTCGACCCCAAATAGGAAATTGATGCGTGGCTTTCCAGTAATTAACCTGCGTTTAGTTAGAGAAAATCAAATATATAGAAGTATAGATACATAGTTAAGAATATTATTCATACTTACATAATCTTTCACCCATAAATGATATTCGTCAGCTCTTTTCGCGAACAGTTCTTTTTCAGAAAGATGTGGATATTTTTGAGAAATAGATAGTTCAAACATGCTGTTTAAGATCAACACAAATATGAGACCAATTAAAACAATTTGGGTCATCTTAAAACTTATGTAAACACACGGTAGAATATACCTCTCAATTTCCTGAAAATATTCACAATTTCGCAATACATATGCATGTGCACATCGATAGTCTTTCGCTGAAAGCCAAATTTCCTGCATTTCTCCACTTGGACGACCAACATGAGTGAATATATCAGGTACGTCAGGGACATGATATACGGGGACTCCACCTTCATTGAATCTTGTTAACCTGACCAAATTAGTTAATTTGAAGAAATTTAGAATAGATAGCATGTGTCTCCATATATATGTGAATTATTATAGCGTTTACCTTGAATTCGTGTCTATATCGGAGGTAAAATAATGCTCTTTGAAATAAGAAACCTCTTGTTTCAGATAAGCTTTAACAATCGATCCTGGTGCATATCGTTCGTTTTTTGCTTTCCCTTTCAACTTTTTGAAAAACCTTTCAAAAGGGTACATCCACCTATATTGCACGGGGCCTCCTAATTCAGCTTCGTAGGAGAGATGTATAGGCAGGTGCTCCATCACGTCGAAAAATGATGGTGGAAAGATCTTTTCCAAATTGCATATGATTAACACAATGTTTTGTTTTAGAATTTGGACGCGACTTTGCTGCAAAGTTCTCGAACATAAGTAACGGAAAAATACTCCGATCCCTACAATATATATATATATTTGAACTCCAATGGTTAATAAAAAAAACTATGTAATCATATTTACGTGTCGCATGCATATTCATATAACTATAAGGTGAGACTACCTGATAACGCGATGTGGATGTTCCTGTCTAGGAGGTCTGTACAGATAAATGGAAGTAGCCGCTCCATAAAAATATGACAGTCATGACTCTTCATCCCAGAAAACTTTACCTTATCGATATCAGCACAACTACCTAAGTTTGAAGCATAACCATCTGGGAATTTGACCGAATGTTTCACACATTCCAATAAACTTGTTCTGGCTTCGTCTGTCAATGAGTAGGCGGGGAAAGGAGCTCTACCCTCATCATCAATATGTAAGTGTGGCCGCGAACAAAATGCTTGTATATCCAATCTTGACGGGATGGTGTCTTTTGATTTTCCCTTCACACGCATAAGAGTATTCATGATGTTGTCAAAAAAAAATTTCTCGATATGCATCACATCGAGATTATGTCGAAGATTAAGGTCCTTCTAGTACGGAAGCTCCCAGGATATGCTTTTTTTGTACCAGTTATGCTTCTTCCCAAAGTGAGGCTTCTTTTTTTGTGACCGTTTCCACCAACATCCTTAGTTTTCGTTGGATTGACACGACGCAACCGGTAGGAATAAACTTGCTCACCGGTGAAAGACTCAGGTGGATAGTCGTTCCTAGCGTCTCTTCCGATCAAAAAGCCTTTTCTATTCTTCCTCAGTGGATGATCATGAGGAAGAAATCTTCGGTGACAATCGAATCAACACGTCTTTCTTCCGTGCGGCAGATAAAACGACTTTGTATCTTCCATGCAAATAGGACAAGCCAATTTGCCATGAGTGCTCCATCCTGATAGCATGCCCAACGCCGGAAAATCGCTTATCGTCCATAATAGCACTGCATTCAGATTAAAATTTTGATTAAAGGATACATCGTAAGCATCAACGCCATTGGACCACAATTCTTTTAACTCGTTAATGAGAGGTCGAAGGAATATATCGAGACTACCTCGCGGATGATTTGGCCCAAAATTCATAATTGTAAGAAACAAGTACTACGTATTCATGCACATACCAGGGGGTAAATTATATGGAGTCAAGTCCACAGGCCACAACGAATGATTTTTTGACTCGCCAAATGGATTGAACCCATATGTACATAATACAATATTAACGTTTCGGGTTTCTTGGGCAAATTGGGGATGTCGATCCTGAAAATATTTTCACTCCGCCCCATTAGACGGATGACACATTTCTTCCTCCTTTGCTTCGTGCTCGGCATGCCATCTCATTGCCGCTGCAGTCTTCTCGCTTTGATACATTCTCTTTAATCTGTCAGCAATAGGCATATACCACATACGACTATATGGTACTTTGGTCCTACGGTTTTGCTCGTTAGGCCTCCATCCTGGCGAATTACAAAATCCACACTTATCTAACCTTTCGTCTTCTTTCCAGAATATCATACAATTGTTAATGCAAACATCAATTGCATGACATGGGAGGCCTAAATTGCCCATCAGTCTTTCCGTCTCGTAATTTGAACATGTTGCCTGGTTTCCTTCAGGTAAATACTTACTAAACATTCCGCACATCGAATCCACTAACCTCTCACTCATATTATGATTTGTCTTATGTTGCATGAGCTCAACAGCAAATGATAATTGCGAGTGACCTTCACGACACCCATCGTATAAAGGATTTTTCGCTCCTTCTAACAAGTCGTAGAATTTTTGGGAATGATTCCGTACAGGTTCTTCTACATTCTCATAACTATCATCAGGTTGATGATCAAAATTAACATTATGATGAAATGCATCATTCACCATATCCACATATCTACCTTCTACATTACCCACTTCTTCACTCTGAGCCCCCGGTAAAAATTTATTATTCTTGCAAACACTACAAGGACAATAAAACTTACCGCCATTGCTCTGCGTAAGCTCCTGGCTATTTGCAAATGTCATGAATTGATTATCCACCCCATCTCTAAACTCTGCTGAGATATTACCCGTCGTTTCATCGAACCTCCGATACATCCACTCCCGGCCATTACTATAATTGTAATTTCCCCACATTTTCAAACTTAATTAAAAAAAGAGGATTCTCTCGTTTGAAAAAAAAAAAAAATTCTCTCAACTTGGAGTGAGATGAAACAACGTGTGTGGTTTGCTTATATAGACTTTTTGCGACTACATTGCGACTCCATAATGTAGTCGCAAAAAGTAGTTACACCTACCACAAACGATTAACACGAGGGTTTCCCAAAGTTTTTAGCGACCCGCCGAATTTAGTCGCAACTTCGTCGCAACTTTGCTACTATTTGGCGACTAATTTTTGTAGTCGCAAAAATTATTTTCACTAACCACACACGATCAACACGTGTCTTTTTAAAAAAAAATTTGGCGACCCGCCGAATTTGGTCGCAACTTAGTCGCCTTTTAGCGACTTTTTAACGACTAATTTAATTAGTTGCAAAATGGCGACTGAGTGGCGACGAATTTATTTTAGTCGCAACGCCGTCGCCATGTAGTTGCAACCTAGTCGCCATTTTTGCGACCACCTTTTTTGTCGCAAATTTCAATCGCTAATTCCCTGTTTTCTTGTAGTGTAAGATGGAGCCTAGAAAAGTTCTAAAATTTATCCCACTTTATGGACGAGTCGTTACCGAATCCAAGATGATCCAAAAATCACCATTTGAGGTACCAAAACTAATCCCGCTTCAAAGGATTACAAAAGCCGATGATACGGGACATTTTTCTTGTTCTTCTTGGATTTCCGGAATTTATTTTGCAGATTGTTTGTGTGATTCCGGAGCCAACGTCAACATCATGTCTAAGACATTTACCGAGAAACTCGGTATAATGAATCTCATGCCATCTAGCGTGAGCGTAATTTTTGGGGACTCATCAATAAAGAAACCCGAAGGAGTGATCCATGATCTTCAAATACTCATTGGAAACAAGATCGTCCCCACTGATTTTCAAGTTCTCGAAATGGAACGAGACAAGGATAGACCGTTGATTTTTGGTCGACCCTTCTTAGCTACCGTTGGCGTCATCCTTGATCACGCCAACCGTCAAGCCGTCTTCTTGAATGTGGATCGAAGGAGGCTCATCCTACTGTCCCGGATGAAATTCCGAACCCGAGGGATGAACAAAAGATGAAAAACTCAGTTTTCCCTAAAGGAAAAAAGAAAGATGAGTCGACTAAGATGGAACCCCCAAAGGTATGTAAGTCGACCATTCACTTCTAAACCGTCGAAGAAACAGAAGGATCGCGACTTTTCTGAAGATTTGAGAAACTGCATATTGCCCTAGAAAACTTTATTATTTACAAGAAACCCCAGAACGTGTTTTAGGTTATTTATTAGGTTTTTCAGCCACTTTGGCCATTACGCTTCATACACGCTTTATTCTACTTTGGTTTTGTGAGAGAGCTTTTTTGGGAGACAAGTCTGAAACTCTGTTCGTCCGAGAGAAGATTTTGAACCCTTGTTTTACTCTCTTCTTTATTATTTATTCAAGGATTTATTCAGTCATGTTTATTGTTTCAATCTCCATGTCAGAGTAGATTTCCTGTTAGGTTTTGGGTTCTCATAAGGGATTTCTTTGAATGCTACGTTGATTAGTTGTTTAGGGTTCATAATCTGAATTAGTTCTTCACCTTAGGTTGTTCTCAAAGCTAATTCTAGATTGATCACCTGGAACTTAGATCTTAGGATAATCGATTAGGCACGATTGGGCAATTGAGAAACCTGATAGAACTTAGGGTGTGCAAAATAACTATTCGCAAAGAGATTTGGTTTAGTTGTTTTGTGAACAAATCAAACTTGAACTAAAAGCTGGTTTAGACTTTAGGATTCACAAAGAGATTTGGGATTCTAGGATTTAGACTTAGATAATTCTCGCAACAACAGTTGGTTAATTATACTTTAGTGGATTGAGTTCAAGAACCGTGCGTAACCTGAGCCCTGACTAGTTAGTTTGTCTGCATTCATTGATTTTCTGAGAAATACCCTGAACCTATCTTCTTTCCAATCGAATTACAACTTGTTTAATTTACGTATTTGCTTTCAACTCCATTGATCACTTAGCTTAATTCAATCCTTAAAATATATTGTGTGTTTTCTTGAGTCTCTGTGGATTCGATCCCTAAGTATTACAATCGACAAAGCTTTAGTACTTTTAGGGTATTAATTTGAGCTTATCAAACTTGGCGCCGTTGCCGGGGATTCAATTCGCCATTAGATTTTAGTTTGAGAATTTCGACTAAGTTCGACCAGTATCGATCGACATCCTAGTGGTATCGGTCGATACCTCTCGTGAATTTTTGTGTTTTTTTGTTACTTACATGCCTTGTCTAGTGTGTTTCAGGTGTATGCCCACTCGCGAAACCAAGAGGAACAAGAGCACTCATCTAGTTGATCTTTCCAATAAGGAGCTAGCAAATTTGGAACGTGCAAACAGGAAAGCAAAGAAGCCAGCAGAGATGAACAATCCAGTGGTATTGATTCGTGATGATGTTGGAGCTTTGAGAGACCAAGAGGGTCAATTGTGCAATGAGAGAGGGCATCGACTTGATGAAGCTGGAAACATCATTGTCCATGCAGCTGTTGTGAATGTTGGGAATGATGCAGTTGATCATGGGAGGACACTTGGTGAGCACATCTGACCTGATCAGTTCTATGCCAATCGAACTGCGATTCACATTCCAACTTTTCAGAAGAATGACTTTGAGCTGAAACCTGCGTACTACGCTATTGTGAGTCAGCATCCTTTCCATGGTCTATCTCATGAACACCCCATGGATCATATCGAGAGGTTCGGGGATTTGGTCACCTGTATGAAGTACAATGGAGTACCCAATGAGTTCCTCTTCTGCAAGCTTTTCCCATACTCTCTTAGTGGGGGTGCAGCTTATTGGCTGAAGCAGTTGTCTCCTGGTTCGCTGACTACATGGGATGAGACGAAGAATGCGTTCCTGAATAATTTCTATGATGATGCGAGATCCAAAGAGCTCAGGAACAAGATTTCTCAGTTTTCTCAAGGTCCGACAGAGGCACTCAAGGCTGCTTGGATTCGTTTCAGGTCATAACCGAGAGATTGTCCGCACCATGGGTTCACTCAGGTTCAGTTGCTGGGTACTCTCTACAGAGGGATTGATTGGAGGTAACAAATGGCTTTGGATGCTGCGAGTAATGAGAACTTCAACACCAGGTATCCTGACGATGCTTATGTGCTTATTGAGAACTTGGCATCTAGCAATAGCACCAAGAATGCAGACTTTGAGAGAATGAAGCAGACTGGGGGTATGGATGGATCGCAGATTGCTGAGGTGAATACTAAGTTGGATTCGGTGCACAATTTGTTGATGGGAAATACCCAAAAGGCGGTTCACTTTGCTGCTGAGGATGAAGTGAAAGGTGTTAACTACATTGGTGGGTCTGGTTTTCAAGGTCAGAGAAATCAATACCACCAGAACAACAACCAAAACTTCACCAACAATGCTCAGCAAGGGGGGTACCAATCTCCACCACCCAAAACTCCTGAGAGCAAGGTTGAGTCTATGCTTGAACAGATTCTTCAGGGACATCAGAAGATGACAGTGGACTTCAATGGGAAGATGGATGCTATGTACACATATCTGAATGGAAAAATTGAGTCTCTCAGTATTCATCAGAAGATGCTGGAAACTCAAATAGCTCAGACTACAGAAGTTGTCAAGGGAAACATGGTTCATTTACAAAATGAACACATGAATGCAATCACCTTAGGAAGTGCTAAAGAGGTCACTGCAGTGGTAGAAAAGGGTTTGAATGCAGGAAATTTCGATGATCCTGTAGAAGACGACGATGAGGATTCAAAAAATCACAGAGTATCGACTGACCCCACCGAGTATCGATCGACACCAGTCCAAATACTTTCTCGAGACATTTCAAAATCCCGAGTATCGATCGATACCCTTCCTATGTCGATCGACACCCACCCTGAGGTCGAGAAGACACCTGAGTTGATTGCAGAAAGGGTTTACAAACCTAAGGTAACATATCCTTTACCACCTAGACATCTCAGAAATCCTATCACTGCAGAGAAGTTGCTCGCTTTTGAGAAGATGGTAAGGAGGATTCCCCATACTATATCTTTTGAAGAAGCTTCGGAAAACCGCCATTTGCTTGGTTACTTCCGAAATTGAAGATAAACTCTAGAAGAGATCGAGGCACTCTTCATCAAGGCAAGAAGCACACAACCACCAATGAAGCAGTTGACTAAGAGGGAAGACCCAGGAAAATTTCCAGTTCCATGCTCTATCCCTGGAGTTGAATTCAAAAAATCTCTCATTGATTCATGGTCTAGCGTCAATGTCATGTCTAGCGTGAACTCTTCCACCTCAGTTCCATACGGTACAATCCCTAATTTGATGGTTAAAGTAGGAGACTGTTTGGTTCCTACTGATTTTCAGGTTGTGGAGATGAGTGCAAGACTCAGTACGCCTTTGATTCTTGGAAGACCGTTCATGGCTACAGTTGGTGCAATTATAAATACGCCCAGTAAGAGAATCTTGTCCTCATACATTGACGAACATGTCTCCTACAAAGCCATCCCTTCTGGAAGAGCTCCCAAACATATCTCTTGCATCACCGTTGTCACAGGAGATACATAGATGGTTGATCTTTTGGACGAGCCTTATGATGAGCCAACTGTCATAGACATTTTAGATGTTCCTTCTATCATCACCAAGAAAGACATCAAAACGGCTAAGGCAACGAAGAAGGTGAAGAACAAAAAAGTCGAGAGTGCTACCCATGTGACCTTAATCCCTCAGAAGTGTGATGGAGATTCGATTGAATATAAGGTGAAGTGCAAGGGAACTTCGAAACCATTCTCTAAGGTTAGAGATATTCTCACTTCAGAGATGAAAGAGAAAGGAAAGGATGTTGTGAAGGGTATGTTGAGCAGAATTCTGAAGCTGGAGATGTCAAGTTGTGGAGCTTGTTTTGGACCAAGTTCTCATTCTTATCCTGACTGATCGTCCGTAAAGTCAAGCTCGTGACGTAAAACAAGCGCTTAGTGTGAGGGAACCCACTGGTGAGTTTGTATATAAGTCTTTTATTTTTGTGATTTTTTTCGTTTTTTGGGTTTTGTGTCTTGAGTGAATAATATTGGAGTAAACGAGGAGAAACAAAACTTGCAACCACCAAATCGCCCTGGTATCGATCAATACCTTATGCACAACAACATTTGTCACTTTGTCGTTGAAGAGAAGTCTCATGTGTCGACTTAAGCCTGGTATCGATCTATACCAGGCTGTGTGTCGGTCGATACTCCTGTTCCATTACGGTAACTTCTTGTTCTTCAAGATTCTACTATGTTCTTTTGTTTCTTTCACCAACTCTAGGCTCGATAACACTGGGGACAGTGTTGTTCAAATCTGGGGGAGGTAGTTGCTGACATTGTTTTTGTTTTTCTTAGAGTCAGTCGTTTTTTGAGTCAAAAATCGTTTTATTGAGTCAAAACCTGTTGGAGATGATGATCCTGTGCTTGAATCTATTGTTCTGATTTTTTTTTTGAGTGACTAGTACAGGATCAGTTCTAGATCGACTAATGAAAAAATCCAAAGACTGACCAGTTGACTAGAAAACACCCATGTCTCCAGCAGAGTTCTTCTAAAGCCTGAGCCAAATTTTTGCACTTCATCGATGCAGTTGATGTTTACAGGGCTTGGTTCATCATTCATATCTGACAAAGGAACCCATGTGTTTAAAGTAATGGTATCTCTCTCCCCTGTTATAAGTTAATAAATAAGAGCATACAAGATGAAATGACTTTCTTCTGAGTAGAGGGCTAGGAAAATTTCCAGCGATCCCATTATTCTACTTGTGAAGGAATGATCAAACAAAAGTTGGAAGCGAGGTTAGGAAAATTTCTCGTGATACCACTATTCGCCTACGCCTTTGATACATAGAGAGGGAAGAACCGGGGATTCGGTGGCAAACACCATCAATACTCGCGTTTCGGACCTTAATGTGTATATGCAGATCTAAAATAAAAAAGGGAAAGAACATAATGAGAAACAAGTATGGGGGAGAGAAAACAATACCAAAAAGTGTGTAAATTGGGTAGTTCTTTGTCATGATATTGTATGGTAAAGAATCTATAAGGTTCTTGAACATTGGCTGCAGCGATGAAACTGGCGATGAGGGCTTTATTGAACAATGCTGTGAGATAATCAGAAAACACAAAAAACCCAAAAACATTGGAGAAGACATTCGAAACAGATCGTGAACCGACAAAGGATCGAAGGAGAAAAATGACCCAAGATGAAAGCCACTCGACCGCGGCTGGAACTAGCCGTCCCGTGGCGAGGTGGTCATCGACCGCTCCTTCGTTGTATGGTCACGCGGCCGAGAAACGATAGCACGCAGCAGGAGCTATCATACCCACGACGAAGAAGCAGTTGGCCGCACTCGCGTGTGCTCGACCTGCGACCAGCCTCATTACGTCCCGAACTTCATCCCGACCATTCCCAACCGTTCCCGACATTAAACCGTGCAATCCCGAACGTGTTCCCGAAATGAAATTGAACAAAACCCGGTTTAATTCACGTGTCCCGCTAAGGTAAATCACAAAAGTTTTTGAAAAACAGAAAACTTCTTTTTTTTACATAAAACAATTTTTCAAAGACAAAAAGAGAATTTTAAGTTTCAAGCTCTCTTTCTTCTTCTCTTCCAAAAGACTTGGAGATTTTGAGCAAGAACGACATTTTTCAATTCAAAAGTTTTTTTCAAAAATTCTTCGGTCCATTCTCACTCTTTTTCGAATGAGATTTCAATTCCTCACTCATCTCGTCAATTCCAACAAGGTACAAACCAAAATCTCTACTTTTTCATATGAACAAGAACCTAGTGTTTTTCTTGAATTCACTAGATCTATGTCTTTGATGGTTAGAAATTGTTAAAGAACTTAAGATTGAACTTCTAGTATGTCTAGACTTCAATTTCAGCACTTAATTCCCTTGGATTTGAGATTTTTATGATTTGGAATTTTCAAGCTTAATTGAAAACGAATTTGGAGAGACGCTCTAATGCGAGAGCGAACGACGGTAAACTTACTTTTACCATTCGCGGTTATTCTTATGATCTAACGATCCCGAAACTTTGTGAAGCTTTGAAGCTTTAATATCTCGATGAGATTCACCCCGAAGAGAATCCCGATGAAGATCTATGGAGCATAATGGGACAAGGCATCTACGATAACAGACGGTCCAAAGCCGTCCTACTCACGCATCCCGCTGTCCGCTATACACAAAAGCTCATAGAGCACACCATATTCTCGAGAGCGAACGTGGTTAGTGTCCTCAAAGGCGAGCTTTTCACCCTTCAATTACCTTTCACCGGCGACCCGCGCTATGCTTGTATCGTCGCGAAAAACTTGGTGAAGGTGAAACACGACGTGCCCTCCACAAAACCCGAGGACACTACTACCGCCTTCTGAAGCATCATCACGGCGATTCTATAAGCAATGCACTTCGTTTTCTCGAACGAGGCTCCACTCCAAGGGGTTCGACTTGATGCAATTCTCCCGAGACAGCACGATCTCTCGCGCTTCACTCGACCCCGACAGATTTGGTTACAAATATTGCACTAATGTCGGTGAGTCATACTTTGTCTTCTTACCTTCTAACTCTGTCCCTATACTCCGAGAAGGAGCAGCACCTAGATGGATATCGGAAGAGATGGACTACATACCTACAGCCCCACGCCTATCGTACACGATTGGACAGTTCATAGTGGCTAAGGCCAACCGAGACGCCGAGGCAGAGCGTGCTCGACTACTAGAACAATCACATGCCCGTGCACCATTCGCATGTTCGTCTCACGAACACGTACCAGAATACGCAGCCATGGAGAAGAAGATAGCACGAAAAGAGAGACGATACATGCGCAAGATGCGTTTTCTCGAACAGCACCACCAGTTTGATGGCAACACGCCCGACTCCGAGACAGATGGCTCAGGTGACGCCTAGCCATGCACTTCACCACCACGGTTTAATCGATCTCTTTCACCTTATGTTTTATTTTAATGATTTTACCATCCTTTCACCAACTTTTTAACACTGAGGACAGTATGATTTACGTCTGGGGGAGGATGTTTATCTATTACTAATCTATTTTTCTCGCTGAATTTTTAAGACCTCGTGTAGTATTTTTATTAAGTATTTTTCAGTAACATAAGAACAAAATCTATGATGATATAGACCAGTGTGCTTCTACGCTATTTCCTCGTGCTAGCTCTTTTGTGGTTTAGTACTAGACTAGGCGGTAGCTAGAGTGCTTTCAATGCGACATCCCCAGAGGATTTCGAGCCATAGAAATTCTTTATGACAGGATATACTAGCTCATTTTATTTGGAATTAATCTATATTTAATTTTCTTATCAATTGTTTTAGGCGAGACAACGCGAGTCATACATCTAGGACATCGTTTTCATTTTTACCACTTTTTGTTTTCCTAGATGGCCGGTTCATCTTTAGCCGGTATCCCACCCGAAATTTAATATTTGTTTAAACCTCATGCAACTCTCTTGTTGTCTTATGTGCATATATGTGCAAAAACACCGGAAAGGGAGGAACGACACAATTTTTCAGTCACTCGAAAAGACGAGAGACTAGACGGATTCAGTTGTGGAGGTATCGACAAATCAAGCTAAAAAGTTGCCTTGGGAATCGTTTGTAATTGGTAATTTTCGTACTCTCTAAGGCTCATATTTAAAGGCGTTTTCCCCTTTCTAAAAAAAAACCTGAAAGGAAAGGAAATAAAAGCCTAAGAGTCTTAGAGTAGTCTATATTTTTACCAAGGCACATATGTTTCAATATGTGAGGAGTAAGAAGCCGTTCGAATCATTACCCGGAGAAAAATTTAAGTCAGGGGGAATGACAAAAAAGTTCTGTCAAAGGGAGAAGAGTCCCGACGAAGGAAGAGTTTTGCAGCAACACTTATGCGAGCAAGGAGTGACTGAAAACTGTGGGTACCAACAGCTCCATCCTCTCTTGCTATTTTGCATAATATCTAGCATCCTCCGAAGAAAATATGGTAACCCGAAACACTTTTAGCCTCACCTCTAAATTGCCCTTAAATGCCTAGCATCGATTGTCTTGTCTAATATTTTTGGTAAGAATCACGCAATCTTTAATGAATGTTAAGAGCTAGTTGACTGAAAGTTAGGATCTATGTTGTTAGACTTTCGGATGACGGATATCGTGGATTAGCGTTGTAGTACTTTAGTGAGAATTTTCATTGCTTAACTTAGTTGATTTCTCCTGCTACGACGTGACAAAACCTTAAAAATATATTTCCCGTGTATAAATTGAACAACGTCTCCCCGTGGATTCGATCTCTAAATACTATTGCATGTGTCGTATACTTGTGGCCTAGTAAAGGGTAAAACCCGCACGCCAGGTAAATCCCGGTGTGTCACACATGTTATGGGGTACCCATATTCTTGTAACATTACATTCATCATTTCCTTAAGAGTTCGGTTCTTTCGTTCCGCAACTCCATTTGATTCTTGTGAGTAAGAAGCGGTAGTTTGATGAATAATTCCGTGTTGCATACTGAATGCATTAAAAGGTTCATCATATTCCCCTCCTCTATCACTTCAAACTATTTTAATAGTTCTACCATGTTGGTTTTCTACTTCTAACTTGTATTCTTTAAACTTCTCTAAAGTTTCGTCTTTACTGCGTAGTAAATATACATAGCAGTATCTTGTGAAATCATCTATGAAGGTCACGAAATACTTTTTCCCTCCTCTAGATTGCACATATTTTAAGTCGCACAAATCAGTGTGTATTAGGCCCAGAGGTTCGGTGGTTCGTTCGACACGAGGTGATGGAGTTTTCGTGAGTTTTGCTTGTATGCATGTCTCACATTTATTTTTACTTGTTTTGCATTTCGGGATTAGATTCAAATTCATTAATCTTTGGATAGATTTATAATTTACATGCCCTAACCGTTCATGCCACATATCGAAAGACTCAACCAAGTAAGAAGATGCATTCTTATTAATTGAACTGGAAGAGGTTACATCATATTTGACGACTGTCATTACACACATTTTGATCAGATCGTCCTTCACAAAACCCTTCCCAATAAAACCCCATTTTTCCTTAGCATCAGCTGGTCAGACTCCATGTTGACTGCGAATCCATGCTTAATGATCTTAGTCCCAGAGATTAGGTTATTCCTCATGTCTGGCACGTGTTTCACGTTGGTAAGAGTGACTTCCTTGTCTGAAGTCATCTTCAACACCACATTTTCGATGCCTTCAATCTTGGATTGAAATACATTTCCCATCAGCAGGTGAGTGTCAGTCTTGTTCTATTTGTAGGTGGAGAACTAACTTCTATCAGTGCATATATGAGTGGTTGCACCAGTGTCATACCACCACGTCCTAGGATTCTCCACATCCATGTTTACTTATGTGACCACCGCACACAGATCATCTTCAGTTAGGTTGGCCTCATTTTTCTTTGGTGCCTTTTTGCTGCGACACTCAAAGGACTAATGGCCAGTCTTGTCATAGTTGTGATAAGTTCCAGTGAACTTCTGCGAGCTCTCACCACCAAATTTCTTCTTTTTGAACTTCTAAGAGTTCTTTGTTGGTATTTTGCATTTTCTTTTGTCTTGGCGCCCTTTGTTTTGCCATTTTTCTTGCTTATTGTTTTGGTGGTCCACCATATTCGCGTTGGGTTCAAAAATTTTCACACCTACTCCAATGTTTCTTCGGTTCGTTGACTCGATATGGAGCTTCATGGTTGAGTCTTCGAGACTCATCCACTTCCTCTTCAGCTTGAGGTAATTTTTGAAGTCCGTCCAGCCAGGTGGGAGCTTCTCAATGACACATGCATCCTGATAGGTCTCGCATAGTCTTATACCCTCATCGTGTATCTCGTGAAGAATTGTTTGCAACTCTCCGACTTGCTCCATTAATGGTCGCGAGTCCACCACTTTGTAGTCTTGAAATTTTGCCACATCGTATTTCTGAGATCCAACATCTTCTGTGCGATACTTCTTGTCTAGAGAGTCCCACAGGTCTTTAGACGTTTCAACATTGCTGTACACGTTGAAAAGTGCATTAGCAAGGCGATTCTGGATATATCATTTGCATAGAAAATCTTTGTGTTCCCAAGCTAGCACGCTCGCAAGCGCGCGAGGATCATTATTATCCACTGGTAGAATTGGTTTCTCTTCACGAGTATACTTCTCTTGCTTGAGCGTGGCCAGATAGAAGAACATCTTTTTTTGCCACATCTTGAAGGCGGTCCCATCGAGCTTGTCGGGTAGGACGCCTGCAGATGGCATTTGCACCGTCTGAAACTGTTCAGTGATCGTGGTTCGAACAATAGCAGCAATCGGAGCAGGCATGGCAACAGTCACCGCTAGGAAATTCCCGTACTGGATCTATTCAGTACTGGTCGCGACAGTGTTAGCGATCGTCACTCCAGTAACTCCAATGGTGGTAGTCACGACGACCGTAGTAACATTGGAGACGTTGTTGTTTTCGTTATCCATTCTGAAAAACAAACACATATACGAATCAGAAACGATTTAAAAAATAATCGTTTAACGTTTTCGATTTATGAAAAAAACATTAAAAAATAGTATGTATCGATGTAGTGTAGAATCGTAATTCAACAGACACTATCGAACCAATTTCGAACCACAAAGTGCGTTCGATGTTTAAACCGTTTGCAAACGGAAAACCGATTCAACTCTGGCGATCGCAATCGTAGAGGTGTTTATATAAGTACTCGTAGTCGCTGGCCCACTCCCAAGAGCCCAAGACCCAAGCCCAAGACCCAAGCCCGAGCCCAAGACCCACGCCCGTGACCGGCTCGGCTTGGCGGCGGCGGCGCGTGGAGCCTCCTTCCTTCTCTATCACACATACTTTAAAAAGGATATAACTTGTCCCTTGTATATACTACTCCAAAGTTTTCCAAACTTCCAATGTGGGACAAATGACATGTCCCTCATTTAACTTACATTTGACCAATCACTTAGACTTGGCCCATTTCTCTTCACACTCAAATTTTAATAAACCCCATTGGACTTTATTAAAAACTACGGTCCAACAGCTTGGGCACTTACTTCTTCGGATACGAGCCTCTCGAGAATCAATACAATGTATTGTTCCTACCAAAATTCCATACGGAGTGTCAAGTCTTCACATTGGGAGATCCCACAGAGAAGAAGTGGAGGACTATCAAAGGCGTTGAATCTCACTTTCCATTGTCTAGTTCGGTTTGCATCAACGAGGCTATATATTACTTAGCAAAGGATAGATTGATGAGTTTTGATGTTAGATCTGAGGAATTTAATAGTGTCGACGTATCAAAAACATTACAAATGGATCACCGTTCGTATGTGATAAACTATCAAGGGAAGTTAGGATTCGTGTGCGGCAACAAGGGCGTGGAAATCTGGGTAAGGGAGGAGGATGGTGATCACAAGACACAAGGATGGTCCAAGATTTTCTTTAAAAGATAATTCATCAAACTAACCTTACACATATGGTTTATTACTAGAGTAACTTCAAACAAGTCTACCATACTAGACTAACCTTAGAATGTTAGTCAATGCCATTTTTATTTATTTTATTTTGCGGAAAAAACTAATTATAAAACTAAAAAAAAAACCCTAATTCAGTTTTGTTCTTTCTCTCCCTCATCCCAGGACAATCTCTTCTTCTTCCTCTTCATCTTCTTCCCAACCTTCCATTCCTCAATTGCTTTCCTCCCTCTCTTTTCTATTTTGTCTCAGGAGAAAGATCTCCTCTCTGAACTTTAAAGCTTTGATGTTTCAGATCAAAGAAAAGAGGAGCGGCTCCACCGATTTGTGTATCAAGTCGGCTCCGACGTTTCCAAGCTCGGGGATCCAGATCGACGTTAGTGCAGGGAGATGATTTTTGTTTTGTCACATGAGCATGGGGCTAAGAGAATCATCCTCTTTTCCAGATCTAATCATGGCGGCGTATCCTCCCTCACATATCGAGAGACGGCGTTTCGAGTGGTGGCGAGACGAGAGATGCGGCGGTTGACGGCGGCGAGAAAACTTATTTTTAATGTTTGTCCTAAAAACTTAACCTTAATTTTTTTGTTTGCATATAACTTGTTTAATATGTGTTTCCAGTCTACTAAACGGGATTCTGGTGAGAACAAAGGATTTTTCGGTGAGGAATGTTAAATTTTGTATTTATTTTGTGGTAGATTTTGTAACGCTTGATGGTAGAGTTATTAGTAATAGATATGTGGTTTGGTGAGTTTGGTAGATTTGTTTATATATCATGGTAGATTTGTTTATATGTGACAGGTAGATTTGTTTGTATATCACGGTAGATTTGTTTATATATGATGGTAGTTTGTATATATATATATATATATATGACAGTAGATTTATTTATATATGACGGTAGTTTGTATATATATTACGATATAATTGTTTATATATGATGGTAGATTTGTTTATATATGACGGTAGATTTGTTTATATATCACAGTAGATTTGTTTGTATATGATGATGGATTTGTATATATATGACGGTAGATTCATTTACTAGATTTTGTTAACATAATGGTAGACTTATTGTTAACGCCTGACTTATTCTTTCTTCTTCTCTGACAGGTACTTGGCTTCTTCTTCAGGCATATTACCGCCGTTTGAAAATTCTGGTAACGGTTCTAAAATTTGAGGTGAGAAATATTTTGTTCATGATGGTAAAGTTATATTAATTATTTGATGGTAGATTTGTTTGTTAATGATTGTCGAGTTATCGTTTTATATGATGCTAGATTTGTTAGTTACATATTTGAACTTTATATATGAATGATGACTATTGGAGGTGAGTTTAGCCCGGTTTGAACCGAGACCGGCCCAATTGATCCCGGTTCACGCGTTTCGAACAAAATAAAGGAGGCCCACGATCGAATTTAACGGACCGAGCTCGGCCTAAAGCCCAACTCGCTAACCGACGCGCCGACCTCCGAGATTCACGGAGTCTTTCCCGATTTCATTGGGAGAAAAAGAAGATTTTCTTATCCTGATGGAACTAGTAAAAGGAAATATCATCGATTTAGACCGACTCAAAAACCTTATAAATAAGGAGGCCTTCACCACAATTCATTCATTCACAATCATCCACGAGAACTGAGAGATCGAGAGCTGAGACTTCAAGCTTTGGTCTCTTTAGTTTTTAAGTCATCTTTTACGATCTAAACAATCTTGTAGCTCCGCCGAGTTTAATCAATAAAACGAGATTCGATCTTTTGAGTTTACTGTTTTGTCCCCTTGTGTGATTTTCAGAATCAACAATGACATTTGTTTGTTCTTCTCTAACAGGTTATGACCTTCGCGACGGTTGACGAGTCTCTGACGAGATTTCCGGCATCGTTCTGGCGTATTCTTCTACGGATTGTAGATTCGGATTTGGTAGATTTATTTTTGAAATGATGGTAGATTTGTTTTGAAATGATGGTAGATTTATTATTGAATTGATGGTAGATTTATTATTGAATTGATGGTAGATCTATATTTGAATTTGTACAAATGATAATTGGATTTTAGATGATGGTATTGTTTTCAAATTATAATTGTTGCAAAACGCTAAGTCATGTGTCAAATATTTCATCTTTTCTACCATATTTGCTATCATTCACTTTCTTTGTTTTCACTTTGCTTAATATGTACAACCAAGGTGAGTGGGATTTTAACAAAAATCACATGACTCAACCCAATAATATAGACGAAAAACACATATCTATTATATAACCAATACTGAAAACAAACGAGCACAAACCCAAAATATTACAAAGCTCATATGCCATATTTGACACATACCCATCTCTTAATACTTTTTCTTGACTCGAGGATTAATTAATTTTGATTCTAGAAACATCCTTCATAAAAGCACTACTAAAATTTTTGATGTGTCATTTGACATTGTAATGTTCAAGGTTTATTGTAATTTGAGTTGAATGTACCACAACAAACACAAATAAGAATCAAAAGACCCTAAGTTAAAATATAGTTATTAGACAAAAGAAAACAAAAAGGACATAAGGTGAATGTTTAAGAGAACCAATTGGACATAAGTTCAAGGTTAATCTTAACCCGGAAAAAAAGAGGAGGATAACAAAATAAATCTACCATCATTACAATAAATCTACCATCAAACACTAAAAAATTATCGTACTTAGCATATTTGGGTGCCTGATTTTTTTGTAAATATGAGTTTTAGTGTAGGGCAAAAACGTTATTTCTCATTTTAGAAAAAGTCAAATGTCTACCACCAAACAATATCAATAAACCTACTGTCATTAAAAGTCTACCACAACGCGAAATAATAAGTTTACCAACTGAAGGTTATCTGAGTAAATACAATATTTTTTACTAAATTTACCCCCATTAACAATAAATCTACCAAATAATTTTAAATATACCATCATTAATATTAAATCTACCACCATAACAAAACGAAGTCACCGAAAAGTTAGACGTTTTTATATCTACCACCATTACAAACAAAACTACCAATTTTAAAAAAAATCTACCATCACTAATATTAAATCTATCACTTTTACAAAACGAAATCACCAAGATTTTACATGGTTTTAAATCTACCGTCATTATAAATAAATCTACCAATCCAATAAAAATCTACCATTGCCAATACAAATCTACCGTCAAAGAAATAAATCTACTGTCACGAAAAAATAATTCACACTGATTAACTCTACCACAAAAAAAATAAGTCTATCGCTTTGTAAGATTAATCTATCACCATTGTCAATAAATCTACCAAAAAGTCAAACATTTACAGTTAGTCAACGGTTTGGTCGTAAAGTCTACCAACTCATAAACAAATCTACCATCAAAGACAATAAATCTACCAAAAATAAATATATCTACTGCGATGTTAAAATAAGTCTATCAAAATAAGTCTACCAAGATTTAACAAATCTACCATTTTTTAAACAAATCTACCATCCATCAAACAAATCTACGGACCCAAATTTGAGTTGACCAACATCAAACAAGTCTACCGTCAAAGAACAATATTTTTGTAATTACGTTTTTCTCAAAGGAAAAGTAATTGCACTCAAACAAATAATTTTTAAGAATTCTTGCATTACTTTAGTAATCCACCATTTGCTTTAATTATGAGATGGAGGGTTTTGAAGAATGGCGCATCTCGGGTGTTACTCGTGATGGTGAGATCGTTTTTGTGGGTTGGAAATATTACCGACCTGATGAAGTGTTATGTGTCCTATATTATGATCCAAAGCAAAACAGTGGAAGATGTGTTAACCTCGAAGGCACTTATCCGGAGGATAGAAGACCTTACAGTCGTATTTCTATCTTGAGTATTCCGGATTATGTCGAGAACACAATGTGTTTATATTAGTTAAGAAATTTCTAAGAGAGCTTAGTGCTGTTTAAATTGGTTATATTAGGTGAGTACTCGCGTTACGCGTATGTTTTTTTTAATCTAAGATATTTTTTGGTGGTCGTATATATCATACTAAGGGAGATAGTGTGTGAGAGACATTACAAGAAAACATGCATTTTACAACGGACATAATCGTCGTAAAATTGATGTAAAACAGACTTTGGGACGGATTAGCGACGATTGCTAATTCGTCGTAAATCGTTCGTCGTAACTCGATAATCGTCTTAAAAATGGGACGTAATCAAATCGTCGTAAATAATCAGTCGTAAAATCATCGCAAAGTTACATCGCAATTACGACGAAAATTACCTCGTTGGTATATCGTTGTAACATTACGAAGATTTTACATCGAATAATCGAATTATCGTATCGTAAATTCATCGTAAACTCGTCGTAATAGTCCGTCGTAAATACGTTGGTAAGGCGATGTAGAAATAAATCGATGTAAATTCGCCGTAAATGGTTAATCGTCGTACATTCGTCGTAAATCGTTAATCGTCGTAAATTATTGATCGTCGTAAATTATTGATCGTCGTAAATGCGTCGTACATTGGTGATCGATGTAAAATTGATGTATATTATATATATATATATATNAAATTAATAATTAATAAAATTATTATTATAAATTAAAATTTTATAAATAAAATTCCAAATACAAAATTTAAATCCGAATACAAAATAAAATACAAAATACTAATCATTAACTCGGAAATTAATACCCAAGTTACCGAAAAGCTCCTCGTCGTGCCGCGAGCGGATCCGCATCCTGATGCTCATTCCTCGGGCCCAATGTCGATGCTTGCCGATGCCTCAGTGCGGACGCCAAAATGGGGTTACTCGCAGCAATAATATTGAAGAGAGAGTCATATCCTTGCATCTTCTCATCGTATACATGTTGCCTCGCCCGCAAAGTGATGATGTCGTAGTTGACGGTGTTTAACTCGTTCTGCAACTCAACTGGATCCTCGAAATGATGACGTGAGGAAGATGAGGCGACGACACTACGACACTATCTCGGATCGATCATATCCCTAAAACTCTGCCATTTTTCTTCGGGCAACCTTAAAAAAGAAAACGTTAAATTTAATAAATTGAATAAAAAAAATTTTCGTAAAAATTGAATTTGATTATTATCACATCTTCGTATATCTCGTCCATGTGGGCTGTGGTCAAAGCCATAGTGGATTGGACCGAGCTACCAGATGTTTGCTGCTGAGAGAACTGAGTTTGACGCTCGGCAATCATTGACATAGTATCATTGTAAACCTGATCCGCTCGAGGATCCACAAAAGAACCATATTTCTTTTTGTGAGTTTCCTCAAACACTCGGGTCATTGGAGGAAGTTCGCATCCGTTTGCCTAACGAAACGACATTCCCAAAAAAAGTTAAACGGTTATTGGTTAATTTTAATTAATAACAAAAATAGAAATTAACCGAAAAAATCATACCATTTGAAGACGCCTTCCCGCAAAAGACGTTTGACCCGAAGTATGTGCCATAACCGCCGGAAGACCGTCTGGACCGACAGTGTTACAAGAAGCGGAACACTTGCCGGCCATTATCTGCGAATGCGGATTAGTCCAGTACGTCTTTAAGCCGTTCAACACTTCAGAAGACATGTATGGGGGCTTCGCATTATCGCCATTAACCTCCCACTTCCTCTTCCAATCAGAGACGGTATTATTGAGCCGCAGTTTTTCCTTCGTTTTAAATTGCGTCTTCACCATCTCGTTGATCCCAATGTCCCAATGCCATTTTTGCTATAGAAAAAAGACAAAAAAAGAATTAGAAACGATTAAATAAAAATAATGAATTCTCAAAAAAAAATTAGAAACGATTAAATTACCGCGAAGCATTTGAACCATGTCTCGATTACGTCATCCGGAACCGCATACCAATTGTGGTGAGGCTCCTGGAAATAGCCTTTAATTGTGTCAGACACACTCCGTCCGACTTTGTTATCTTCCTTAAACCTGCAAAATAAAACGATAATTATCAGTATAAAAAAATAATGTTAAACAAAAAAAAATTGAAGTTACGTACCAAAACGTATTCGGCGGCCGATTCAGATCTAACAGGGGTAAACCCTCACGACCAAGCAAAAGCAAAAAATCATGCACCGTGTATTCCGCATATATCAATGGAGGTGGCGGTGGTGCGTGTGAAGACCCAGAATCCGGAACCATATACGGTGTGGCAGAAGATGACGGGACTTCCGAATTAGTATTCGGTCCCGATGCGTCACCCATAAACAAATATATAAAAATAATTAATAAAAAGATTAACAAATATCAAAAATATAATCCAAATTCTAATCCTATCTAATAATTCCAATCATATCTAATAATTACAATCCTATCTAACAATTATAATACAATTAATTATTTAATTAAAAAAATTACTGACATGAGAGATTGTAGAGAGACAGTGTGTGTTGTTGAGAGAGAGATTGACTTGTGATTGTGATTGTGATTGTGAGGGAGAAGTTCGGGTCGTATATATAGAGGTTGTGATCGTCGTAAATTCGATGGTATTTTACGATGATTTTACGACGGTTCCATCGTAAAATTAAAACTGAAAACTAAACCAATCACATTCCCCCCCCCCACACGGTAAATTTAATGTTTTCTATTTACAACGATTTTACGATAGATCCGTCGTAATGTCGTCGTAACTTACCATAAAAATTACAAAGGATCTGTGATATATCATGGTTTTGACCCCTTTTAAGCCATGATATAAGTCCGTTTTATAGAGTCTTCCTAGTATTTTGGAGTCTTTTAGAGTCTTTTACAGGTTTTAGCACGTTTGGAGCATAATTGGAGATATTGGAGCATTCTGGAGCAAAGCAGAAGTTCGTCTTGCTAAGTACCCGATTTGAAGCATCAATATCGATCGATACTGCCTAGTATCGATCGATACCCATCGCAGCAAACACGGATCGCGACTTATTGAAGATTTAAAGGATTGCAAATTGCCCAAGAAGTCTTTAATATTTACAAGAAAGCCCAGAACGTGTTTAGGTTATTTAATAGGATTTTACAGCCACTTTGTTGGCTACGTTTTATTTTACTTTGGATTTGTGAGAGAGCTTTTGAAGGGAGACAAGTCTGAGACTCTGTTCGTCTGAGAGAAGATTTCGAACCCTTTTGTTACTCTTTCTTATTATTTATTTGAGTATTTATTCAGTCATGTTTATTGATTCAATCTCAATGTCTGAGTAGATCTCTTGTTAGGTTTGGGGTTTTCTCATAGGGATTTCTTTGAATGCTAGGTTGATTAGTTGTTTAGGGTTCACAATCTGAATTAGTTCTTCGCCTTAGGTTGTTCTCAAAGCTAATTCTGGATTGATTACCTAGAACTTAGATCTTAGGATAATTGGTTAGGCACGAGTGTGCGATTAATTACCTGACAAAACTTAGGGTGAGCAAAATAACTATTCACAAAGAGATTTGGTTTAGTTGTTTTGTGAACAAATCAAACTTGAACTAAAAGCTGGTTTATACTTTAGGATTCGCAAAGAGATTTGGAATTCTAGGATTTAGACTTAGATAGTTTTCGCAGCGAGAGTTGGTTAGCTATACTTTAATGATTTGAGTTCAAGAACCGTGCGTAACCTGAACCTTGATTTGTTAGTTTATCTGTATTCATTGATTTCCTGAGAAATACCCTGAACATATCTGCTTCCAATCGAATTTACAACACTTTTAATTGCATACTTGTTTTCAATCACATCTTTTGATTTAGCTTAATTCGGATCCATATAATCTACTGTGTGATTTCTTGAGTTCTTGTGTTCGACCCCTGATATACTGCAGCAACTGCTTTAGTACTTTTTAGGGTATTAATTTGAGCATATCAAATTTGGCGCCGTTGCCGGGGACTCAATTCGCCATTAGATTTTAGCTAAGAATTTCATCTAAATCGCCCGAGTATCGATCGACACCCTAGTGGTATCGGTCGTTACCCTTCGTGAATTTCAGTTACTTACGTTTTTGACTCTTGTTTTCAGGTGTATGTCTAATCGTGAAACCAGAAAGAGCAAGAACACGCAGCTAGTTGAACTGTCATTGGAGCAGCTAGCACTTGTGGAACGCACAAACCGAAGAGCAAAGAAGCCAGCAAAAATGAACAACAATCAAGTGGAGTTGGTTCAAGATGCAGCTGGTGCTTACAGAGACCAAGAGGGTCGGTTGTGCAACGAGCAAGGACAACGTCTGGATGGAGAGGGGAACATCATTCTACCTGCTCATGTTGTCGCTGGGAATGTCGCTGGGAACGCGAACGCTGGGAATGCAGTGGTTAATCGTGGTAGAACGATTGGTGAGTACAACAGGCCTGATCAGTTTTACGCCAATCGATCAGCCATTCGTCCTCCTGCGTTTCCGAGGAATGAATTTGAGTTGAAACCCACATACTACACTCTTGTGGGACAACACCTTTTTCATGGTCTTTCCAATGAGCAACCCATGGACCATATCGAGAGGTTCGAGGACTTGGTCACCAGCATCAAGAGTAATGGAGTGTCCTACGATTACCTTTTCTGCCAACTCTTCCCATACTCTCTTGGTGGAGAAGCGACTTACTGGCTGAAGCAGTTACCTCCTGGATCACTGACTACTTGGGAATAGACTAAGAAGGCTTTCCTGATCAATTTCTATGATGATGCACGATCTGAGAATCTGTGGAACAAGATCTCCCAGTTTTCTCAAGGACCTACTGAGGCATTCAAGGCTGCTTGGACGAGATTCATATCGTATCAGAGAGATTGTGAATCACGGATACTCTGATGTGCAGCTGATGGGTTTCTTCTTCAAAGGACTTGATTGGAGATATCAGATAACGTTGAATGCTGCAAGCAATGGAAATTTCAACACCAGGACGCTTATCTGCTTATTGAGAATTTTGCATCTAGTAGTAGCACCAAGAGTGCAGATTTTGAGCGCAAGAAGCTAGCTAGTAACATGGATGGATCGCAGATCGCTGAAGTTCGGGCCCAACTGGATTCTATGCACAGTCTTCTGCTGGGGAAGACAACGAAGGCCGTCCATTTTGCTGAAGATGTTGAGGTGTTCAATGAAGGTGAAGTAGAGGATGTTAACTACATTGGTGGTTCTGGTTTTCAGGGTCAAAGGAACCAATTCAACAACAACCGAAACTTCAACAACAATTTCCAGCAAGGAGGATTCAACTAGAAACCTTCCCAGAACAGTGGTTACACCAGGAACTATTGGAATTCTTCTTATGAGCATGTACGTGCTAAAACCCCAGAGAGCAAGATCGAGACTATGCTTGAACAGCTGGTTCAAGGACAGCAGCAGATAACAGTGACCTTCAATGGTCAGATGGATGCTATGTACAAAGATCTGAGTGGAAGGATCGATGCTCTTGGTATCTATCAGAAGAAACTGGAGACTCAAGTAGCCCAGACTTCAGAGGGTGCGAGAAGACAAGAAGGTTTTCTTCCAGGGAAAGGAGAGAACCCTAGGGCACACAACAATGCCATTACCTTGAGAAGTGGTAAAGAGGTCACTCAAGGAGCGAAAATTGGCCAAACTGCTGAGAATTTCGTCGAGTCTGATGATGAGGACTTTGAAATCACCAGGGCATCGATCGACACTACCCAGCATCGATCGACACCGATCAAGATACTTTCACGGGAAAACTCAAAGTCCCGGGTATCGATCGATACCACTCCGGTATCGATCGACACTAAACCTGCAGTCGATACAGCACCTAAGGTTATGGAGGAAAAACCTAAAGCGGTTGCAGAGAGAGTTTACATACCAAGGATACCTTATCCCAGAGCTATTGGGAAGACTAAGAAGGAGGTAGAAGACTCTAGATGCAAGGAAATTTTGGACAAGCTGAAATTTACATACCAAGGATACCTTTCATCGATGCTATCAAAACTTCTCCAGCTTTCAGGAGATATGTCAAGAAGATGGTGTCCAGCAATGTGAACCTTGAAGACGGTTGTCTGATTATCACTCATGAGTGCAGTGCAATCCTAACCAACAGGATCCCAACGAAGCTACCAGATTCATGGAGTTTTGTTTTAGATTGCACAATCTTTACAGACAGGTTCGAGCGTTCTCTTTGTGACCTTGGTTCAAGTGTCAATGATGAGGACATCGATACAAGCTCAGTTGGATCCGAAGAAGAAACTGCCCATATAGCAACTATGGAACAAACACCAAGAACAAGATCAGGAACAAGACGTGTGAGAGAGCAGTTTATCAAGTCTATGAAAAGCCTCATCACCAAAGAAGTACAAGAGGACGTGCAAGAACTACACAAGACTCATACAGCACCATTCTTGCCGGTTCTTCAAGGAAACAAAGAATTTGCTATCTTCACCATTACCAAGCAAATTCAAGAGGCCCAAAGAAGTCACTAAATGGGTATGTGCTCCATTTGTGCTCTTTTTCCCTTCACCAAGTTTTGTCCCAATGGGTTTTCTTGGTAAGGTTTTTAATGAGGCAAATGGTTCACATTATCATTGGCCCATTTAGTTGATTTTCCTCAAGCCCAGCAACAAAGGATTCGACCATGGAGAGTTCAAGAGCCAATTTCGAATTTCAAGCTATGTTTTAATGTTGTCTCTTTCTCTCTCCTTCATGCAGACTTGTTGCTTCTCTTTTTATGTATTTTGTAACTCATTTTCGAACCCCAAGTTTTTGGTTGAGTAATTTTGAGAGTTTCTCTCTTCGATATTTCTGTGAAAGAAATATTTGTCTTCTAAACTTCTTGTGTGCGATTCCTTGAAGCTTAGAGTGTATCAGACTTATCATAGATCTTTTCACCGATCTGTGTGGCGTCTCTCGATCCCTTTCTATCCATTTCGCCCACTTGAATCTGTTGAGAGTGACCTTAGTCCAGCAACAGCTTCACCATCGATTCACTACACTTCATCATCACCTCTTTCGAATCTGTTGAGAGTGACCTTAGTCCAGCAACAGTTTCTCCATCCATCTATCCTTTAGGCTTCAACTCGTTTGGTTCATATATCATCTGGTATCAGAGCTTAAACGCTCCTAATCAGGTTTATCTATTCCTTTTGTTTCAGTTCATTTCGTTTTATTTCATTGCTGTTGCGTAGATCGTAAGAAAAACCCCTAAAAATTTCGTTTTTGTTCATCTGTTGTATGCGATTTGTTAGACCTGTTATAGATCTATCCTGTTTGCATCATAAACAACTAGATCTAAGTGTTGTTAATCCCCTGCCCACGATTTTCATCTTGTTTCGTTTCTGTCTCTTAGACTTCCTTGAAACAGATCGGCTGCAACGATTTTTCCCCTTGTTCTATTTGTGTCTTTTCAACTTTCCTTGCATTTGATCTATTTGTTGAGTTGAGAGACAGGAGAGTTTAGTGATTATGGGAGAACCAGGAGACGTGAACATAGCTCAGTTGCTTGCTGCTCTTCAAACGCAAATGCAGACACAATTTCAAACCCTTGGAGAACGCATAAATCGCATAGAACAACCACCACAAGCACGCAGAGGTCCCATTAGAAATGTGAATCCCCAAAGAGCAAACCAAGACGAAGGTGCTCTTGATGATTCTGATGGTGAGCCACCAGACCCTGATCCAAGACCAAGGATACAACATAACGAACATAGAGATATCAAACTTGTAGCTCCAACTTTTGCTGGAAAAGTTAATCCCGATGCTTACCTTGATTGGGAAAGACGTATGGAGTATATCTTTGAGAATTACAACTATTCTGATCAAAGGAAGGTGTCTCTAGCTGCTGCTCAACTTAATGAAAGTGCCTTAGCATGGTGGGACAAAGATGTGTCCGAAAGAAGAAGACATAGACACGGTCAGGCCACTAATTGGGAAGATATGAGGTTCGCTATGAGAAAGAGATATGTTCCTGCATACTATTATAGAGAGCTACAAAAGAAATTCAGAAAGCTCACTCAAGGATCCAAATCTGTTGAAGAATACTTCGA
>PKML01043666.1:110811-135717 GCA_002933935.1 Eutrema yunnanense | reverse complement strand
TGGCGTACACCTCCTACTGGACTATACCAATCACAATATAACGCAATGCACCTCAATTCGAGCATCCCCGGATAATGGACCTCCAATATTTCGCGGAGGACACCGTAGTACACAACTTCTCCAGATTGAGTTGATATACCAGAATTACAAGTTGTCTTTGAGCTTCCTTCCCGATGAGCCTTAAAAGCATACCCTCGGGTGCAATACATCGGATAAGACTTTGCAATAACCGTCGGGCCTTTCATCACCTCAACTAACCAGGTCGGAAACTCATTACCGAGAGCAGTCATCTGACGAATTTGTTAAAATTTCAAGTGGACAATAATCGACACAATGTTTATATATAAAAATTATTATTCTAATTTAAATATATAATAATAAATCATGGTTTAGGACTTACATGATATTTCAACCAATCAACAAAGTCATTCTGCTTGACGACATCAAGCTCATCATCTGTGTAATTTGGATACCATTCGCGTATTATGGTCATGAACATCCTGTGCATGAACAAATGCATTAGAAAATTATAATAACATTAACCAATAAAAAATTAACATTTAATTAGGTACCTCTCATATTCCAAAACGTCATCGCAGTTTGTCAGAATATACATATGCAAGTGCCTTTGCTCCTCCTCTAATAGTCGTCGATCATTGCTTTTTCCACTTAGTCGTCCAATCTGAGTAAATATATCGGGAACATAGACAGGATAAATAACTCTGTTGCCTCTATCATCATGACGTGCGGGGCGTCTACTTTTTGTTTGGACTTACGCTGGAAAGTAGTAGCGAGCAAAGTTGGAAGTTTCTTCATTAATGCTCTGTGCGATAATAGAACCCTCGATTCTAGAAAGATTTTTCACCTTCTTCTTTAGGTGGAACATATACCGCTCAAAATGGTACATCCATCGGTATTGAACAGGCCCACCAAGTGCTGCTTCTCGAGGGAGATGAATAGGAAGATGTTCCATAACATCAAAAAAGGCAGGAGGAAAAATTTTCTCGAGGTTGCAAAGGAGAACCGGGATGTTTTCCCCTAGATTTCGGATTCCGGTTGATGTAAGTGATCTCGTGCATAGATCCCGGAAGAAAGCACCGATCCCTGCATATATAGTACACATACAAAATTAAATAACTTCCGTTTGATAATTAAAAATATAAAATCACCATACGTACGTAATAGTGTAAATGTATGTAAACCTGCAATAGCTACATGGACGTTTATAGGAAGAAGACATTCAAATGCAAATGGAAGGAGGCGCTGCATGACAACATGACAATCATGACTCTTCATCCCAGAAAACCTCCCTTCTGAACTATCGACGCAATTACGAAGGTTAGATGCGTATCCGTCTGGGAATTTTACACCGTGCTTAATCCAATCGAAGAACTCCTCTTTGGAAGACGCATTCATCCGAAAAACAGGGGGATGTAGTGATTTCCCGTTCGCCATTACATGCAACTTCTTACGGGAACAAATATATGGCAAGTCCAATATGGCCTTCAAATTATCTTTCGTTTTTCCTTACACATTTAGAACAGTGTTCATGATGTTGTCAAAAAAGTTCTTTTCAATGTGCATCACATCTAGATTATGGCGCAGCAAATGGTCTTTCCAATATGGTAAATCCCAGAAAATACTCTTCTTGTGCCAATTGTGGTACTCACCACAACCGTCAACGGGATAATGCCCATTACCCCCGCATGAAACTGTCTTCTCGGCACCAAAATCTCTTAACTGATTCATAATATAATTCCCATCTACCTCAGGAGGTGGACCATCGAAAACTTTTTTGTTCTTCTTAAACAATGTTGTGCTCCGACGATATGGATGATCATGCGGTAGAAATCGTCGATGACAATCGAACCAAGAAGTTTTACGTCCATTCTTCAATTGGAACGCATCAGTGTTATCTTGACAATACGGACACGCCAACCTTCCATGCGTCGACCATCCAGATAACATACCGTAAGCTGGGAAATCACTTATGGTCCACATAAGTACCGCACGCATCATAAAATTCTGTTGCAGGGATACATCGAACGCTTCAACACCATCTTTCCACAACATTTTCAACTCATAAATTAATGGTTGTAAGAAAATATCAAGCGATCTCTTAGGATGCTCTGGACCTGGGACGAGGATCGTGAGGAACAAAAACTCTCGTTTCATGCACATAGATGGCGGTAAATTATACGGTGTGACGATTACTGGCCACAACGAATATTTCCTCCCATGCTTTCCAAATGGGTTGAATCCATCTGTAGATAACCCCAAGTATACGTTCCTCGGCTCACACGCAAAACTAGGATAAACCTCTACAAAATGTTTCCATGCTTCTGCATCTGAAGGATGCGCTATCTCTCCAGCTGAGTTATGTTCTGCATGCCATCTCATAGGCCCTGCCGTGCGCTGGGATTGATATAACCTCTTCAACCTATCAGCTAGGGGAAGATACCACATCCTTTTATGTGGAACAGGTACTCTGCCTCCTGTATCCTGATAGCGAGGTTTGTGACAAAAACGACACTTCAACCGGTTTTCATCCTTTCTCCAGTAGATCATACAGTTGTCGATGCACACATCTATCATCTGATAAGGTAATCCAAGACCAGCTACAAGCTTCTGAATCTCGTAGTATGAAGCCGGTGAAATATTATCTTCAGGTAAGACATCTCTCACAAAATCAGCTATCGCATCAACACAATCTTCGGCCAAGTTGAAATCCGTCTTTATAGTCATCAACCTGCTTGCAGTTGAAAGAGGCGATATTCCATCTCTACATCCTCTGTATAATGGCTGCTTTGAC
This sequence comes from Eutrema yunnanense, assembly GCA_002933935.1. Lineage (NCBI taxonomy): Eukaryota > Viridiplantae > Streptophyta > Magnoliopsida > Brassicales > Brassicaceae > Eutrema > Eutrema yunnanense. The sequence continues at coordinate 132,905 of PKML01043666.1, read as the reverse complement.
GCATCTAGCATATCAAAAAACTTCTGCGCTTCTGAATTTGGTTCCTCAATCCTGTTACCATCCTCAACATGATGATACGATTCAATGTTTTCACGAAACGCATCATTCACCATCTGAGTGTAACATGCGTTTACATCTACTTCCGGTGTTGGTTCCTCTAACCTAGTACCCGAAGTACTACCAAACCTATCTGATGTGCTACCATAGTATTGCACCATTGAATCGGTTTCTCCGTGGGTATACCAAATCTTGTAACCAGGTATAAATCCATTCCTATATAAGTGCTTCCTTACTTCCATAACTGAGACTAATCTATGATTCCGACATTTAGTACAAGGACAATACATTTTACCGTATTCTGATGTCATGCTATTGTTTGCCGCAAAATTCATGAACTCCTCCACACCTTGTGCGAACTCATTCGTCAATTCCCCCGTCACAGGATCACGCAGAGGTTTGTCCATCCACGATCAAAAATAAGACATTGTATATGTGTTTGTCTTTTTTTTTTTTAATGATTCTAAATGTATGAGGGGTGAGTACGTTTTTATAAGCAAAATTTTGTGAATTTTCCGACGGCTTATTCCGTCGGAATAATAGATATTATTGATGTCGGCCACGATGTCGGCAACCATGTCGGTAAAGTCTAATCCGTCGGAAATTACCGACGGATGCAATCGTCGGAAAACCGGCGCCATCATGTCGGCAAGATCAGCATCCGTCAGAAACACCGTCGGAAATCCGTCGGAATAAAGACCGACGGCTTATTCCATCGGAAAACCGCCGCATCATATCGGCAAGATCAGCATCCGTCGGAAACACCGTCGGAATAAATACCGACGGCGTATTCCATCGGAAATTTCCGACGGTCAAAAATTCCGACGGATATTCCACTCGACGGAAATCCGTCGGAAATCTGTCGGATTGCCGTCGGAAATTTTCGACGGATTTTTGCCCGTCGGAAATGCCGTCGGAAATCGCCCTGTTTTCTTGTAGCGAAATTCACAAATATGACTAATTCATTCTCATGGCACTTATCACCTAATTGACATAAACTCTTGGTTGCAATTAGATAATTAATGAGCATTAATAAATAATTCTAATTAGTTCACTAATCACCCTAAATATTAACTCTCGTTGGCTATGATATGAAAAGCGCACAATAGGTTTGGTTCAAGCATTTTCACAAACACCTCACGGGCATGAAATGCTTAAGTTCTAAATCTGATTTCTCAATTAAAAACTAGCATTAAGATCAACCTTTGTGAATAATCTAACAAGATGCAATCCAAATCATCATCAATTAACCATCAAGATAATTGACTAATGTTGCTAATGCAGACAATCTATGCTATTTCTTAGGCCTAGAACACTTGAATAAGATTAATTCATTCTCATGACACTAATCTACTTGTTAATCACTTAATCAATATCAAACTCGCATTTGTGATTATATAATTAGCAAGCATTAAACACAAGTTCTATTAGCCAAGATTCATCTTAAACATTCATTCTCATGAGTTAAGTATGAAAATCTCTTATTTAGTTCTTTGGGGAATTTCATCGAACACCTTGTGCATGAAATTCCCTATGATATAGATTATCTTTCTCAAGCTTAATCTATCATTAAGAACACTAAATAAGAAAGGAAAACAAGGATTTAAAACTTAAACATCACAAATCAATCATCAAAATCAAGCATAATCCAAAATCCAACAAAAAGTCAAATCACAAAGAACATGAAGAACACAAGAGAAAAAGACAAAAAAATGAAGAACAAGAATTAAATGAACATAATATAAAGATAGAGTGAAGAAATCTTCTCTAGAGTGGTATTTGTATGAAGAAAAATCCAAGAACCTCAAGAAAAGAGAGTTTGGGTCGAGCCCCACTCTCACAAGAAGAAAACATAGATCTAAAAATTAGGTTTTGCAAACATTTATATGAGCTTGGGCAGACCGGGTCAACCCGGAACAAACCGGGTTTTGACCCGGCTGGGTCTGGGTCGTGACCTTCTACACCGTACGGTGGTGGTCCGGTGTTGCAGGCCGGTGTAGAGGAGTCTTGGTCGGTGTTGCTATGAGCATTAGTCGTTTGGGCGGCAGACAGACATGTCCCTGCTAAATATATTGTATCTTTCGAACCACTGTTAAGAATGACTTGCAACCACCTCCAGATGACAATTAACTCAATTATGTACAACTTCTATGAACACCTCCGAAGCTAAAGCCGAATATAAGTTATTCATATGGCCTGATCTTTCAGTCACTTTGGCTGACTTCGATGAGGATGGATTTGGACTTGTGACACCAGGTGGAGCTTGGCCGGTGCATGTGGGCCAGTGTGGATATGAGGCAGAAACACCGGATGGTCTTCAAGGGGTGCAGCTGGCCGGCATTCATTCTGCCCAAACGTTGGCTAAGGATCGGACGAGCACACCGGTCGAGAATGGTCCAGTGCTCCAAGGAAGAGGGAGTGTACGCTTCTTCAACACCGGGTGGTTGTGGTCAGGTGTGATGGCCTGGTATTCATCCTGTCCAAGCATGGCTGCAGTACCGGATGAAGCACACCAGACCACCGTTGGTCGGTGTTGTGCGATGGTCTCGCGGCCAGACGGATGTATCCTTAGTAAAATCGCCATATATCTTGAACTACTCATCCAAATGACCTGAAAATACCTCCAGACGACAGATAACTTATTTGTCTATCAGTTTCATGAAGACATTCGGAGCTAATTCTGATTTGAAACCCTTCTTCTGGACGGATCTTTCAGACACCTCGGGTGACCTCTGAATTTGCCTTTGCTCCATAACTCCAATCTTCTCCAAAACGTCTCCAAGTACCTAGAAAGCACTTAAAATGATGCAACACTCAATAGGACCTAATGCAAACTAGTTAGACTCTTATTTGGACCAAAACACTAAAGAAAGCTATGAAAACACATGCATGACACTCAAAATGCTAAGTTAAATGCATGCTAAAATGGATAAAATATGAGAATATCATATTGCTCGTGGTGCCTTAGCGAGGAGTCTCTTTGATGTGTATCAACGAAACACAAATGAATCAGTCGTTTGTGTACTGAGATTTTGGAGAGTGACAAACGGCCAAGGTATAGTTTTAGGTATTAATTATTGTATGTTCTTTTCTATGTTTAGAATTTAATTTGGTACTTTGTTCTTAGGTGCTGATGTGGATTCCGTCGTCTTGCGCTCTCATCCTTATTGCTCTGAATTTATGTTTAATCCTATCAACAAGGATGATGATGAGTTTAGGGCAATGTAAGGATTATTTTTTATGAAAGAATTTGATTTGTGTCTTTTTGTTTATTTTATGTGTTTGATCATAGTTTTTGTAGGCGACTATGTGCTCGGAACTGATCCATGGGCGATGGTTTAGGGTTGTTATCTTTTTTTTCTCGGTTATCAAACGGATGTATTTTGAACATACTCTAATTCCCGTTGTATTATCGAAGATTTCGATCCGAACCTTAATGTTAAATTTTATTGTTATTTATTTACGTCGAGGGGGACTGAGCTGAGGGAGTTGCATTCGAGGGAAACTTATCTGAGGGAAACTTAGCTGAGGGAGTTGCATCAGAGGTAAACCTAGCCGAGGGAAGTGCATCTGAAGGAAGTGCATCCGGGGGAAACTGATATGCTCAATTTAATACGCTAACAGTACTAAAGCAGTAGTTGTAGTCTAGCTAGGGGTCGAACACAAGGATCCACAGAAATCACTCAATAAATTATAGTATCAGGCTAAGCTAAGCAATTCAGGTTTAGCAGAAAACAGAAAGCACTAAACGAGATTGTAATTCAATGGGAAAAAGATAGGTTCAGGGATATTTCTCAGGAAATCAATGAATGCAAATAAACTAACTAATCAGGGTTCAGGTTAAGCACGGTTCTAGAACTCAAATCACTAATGCATAGTTAACCAACTGTCGTTGCGAAAACTATCTAAATCTAAACTTCAGAATCCCAAATTTCTTTGCAAATCCCTAAGAATAAATCAGCCTTAATTTCAGGTTTGATATGTTCACAAATCAATTAAACCAAATTTCTTTGCGAATAATCAATTTGCTCACCCTAGTTCTATCAGGTAATTAATTGCACTGTCGTGCCTAATCAATTATCCTAAGATCTAAGTTCTAGGTGACCAATCTAGAATTAGCTTTGAGAACAACCTAAGGTGAAGAACTAATTCAGATTATGAACCCTAAATAACTAATCAACCTCAAATGAGAATCCCCAAACCTAACAGGAGATCTACTCAGACATGAAGATTAAATTAATAAACATGTTTGAATAAATACTCTATATAAAATCAGAAAGAGAAACAAGGTTTTGAGATCTGATCTCGGACGAAGGGAAATCAGAATTGTATCTCTCACCAAAATCTCTCTAAAATTCAGAACTAATAAAGCATAGCCTAAACAAGTGGCTGTAAAATCCTATTTATAACCTAAATCACGACTTGGGGTCTTCTTGTAATTATCAGAGACTTCTGGGCACTTTTGCAATTCTCCAAAACTTCATAAAAAGTCGCGGCCCATGATTTCTCTGATGGGTATCGATCGATACCAGGGGGTATCGATCGATGCTTGTCGCTCAGATCGGACACTTAGTCATCAGACTTCACTTTCGCTCCAGAATGCTCCATAGAACTCCAATAATTCTAATAATGCTCCAATTCGTGCTAAGACCTGTAAAAGACTCTAAAAGACTCCAAAATACTATAAAAACTCTATAAAAAGTACTTATATCATGGCTTAAACAGGGTAAAAACCATGATATATCAACTCCCCCAGACTTAGCATTTGCTTGCCCTCAAGCAAATAGAAGACTAAACAGAGAAAGAGGTTTAAAAACGCGGAGACTCACCTGTTCCTGAACCATCGAAAAGACCCTTTTTCCAAGCACCCAAATGTCACCTGATCAACTTTTGATCTAACCACCATGTACTTCTCCGTAGACATTCGCAGCTTTTCTAGACTCCATCCATTATCCCACAACATTGTTCAAGTAAAGGCTTCATCGCCAGTTTCATCTCTGCAGCTAAAATTCAAGAGCCTTCTAGACTCTTTACCAGACAATATCATGACAAAGGAACCACCCTTTTTTTACTCTTTTTGTATCAATNATGTCAGTAAATCATCGCTAATATACGACAATTCAAAGTGTCTAGAAATTGTTGCTAAAGAACGACTACATAACCGTTCCAAAGTTGTCTCTTTAATACGACTGCAAAAGATGTTAGAATATAGTCGCTAATAAACGACCTTTAATTTCAGTATTAAAATAGTCGCTTATATACGACTCTAATAAGTCGTTCCAAAGTAGTCGTATATTTGCGACGCCAATAAGTCGTTCTAAAGTAGTCGTATATTTGCGACTATTTTGCGACAACTGTATTTTGCGACCAATTATTTGCGACTACTTATTTTAGTCGCAAAATAGTCGCAAACATGTCATTTGCGACTATTTTGGGACACTTTTGGGAGTCGCAAAAACTGTGTTTTCTTGTAGTGATTGCTGAGGGAAAGTTAGCCGAGGAGCCTTTGATCATTTCAACAGGTCCTATGACACGATCAAGGATTAAGGAGCTTAAGGAAGCTGTTGCGGGCATTCTTAACCGAATTTAGAAGCAACCAAGTTACTTAAAACAAGGGAGCAACGAAACTACATCAACTCTGATTTTGATCCAAGCTAAAGATGGTTAGTGGGCTTGTGATCTAGCTTTGCACTCTTTTTTCCTGTCTTTGTTTTTGTCCCAATTAGGTTTCGCAAAGATAGTTTTTTAATGAGGCAAAGATAGATCACCTCGTTTTAGCCCACTCGCCCAAGGCCCCTTGCTGATACGATCATTGACATGCATGCTTCGGATGAGGTTCCGGATGGAGCTTTGATCGTTCCCGAAGGTCCCATTACGCGGTCCAAGGCAAGGAAGCTAGCCGAAGCAGTTCTGATATGATCATGGACGTGACGGCTTCGGTGGAGGTTCAAGAAGACGCGATGGTCATTCCCGAAGGACCCATCACACGGTCTAAGGCACGGCAACTAGCGGGAGCGGTTCGGAACTTACTCACGGATGCAAGGAACGAGGAGGATCAACGTACACAACCCGTCCTCACCTCATTGTCTTCGAACTCTCTATGAGGTTTGGCCGTTTGTGTAAGACGTTTGTACTCATTTTCCTGTATACGGTTTTGTCCCAAATGGGTTTTCCGTATAGAGGTTTTAACGAGGCAACCGGCTTACACCGCTAAACGGTCCGACTTCTTGAGAGTTCCGCGGGGGAATTTTCCGAGGGAAATTCCGAGGGATTTATTCCCGAGGGACTTTTCGGGGGACTTTCCCGGGGGAAATTCTCCGCGGGAATTTCTGGCGGAATTCCAATGGTTATTCAAACTTTATTTATTTTCTTTGTAATTTTCGATGAGTCTTCTCCTTGTTTCGAGAATGACTCTTGACTTGTCTTTTGAATTTATTCCTTTATCTCTTCTTCTCCCTCATTGTCGAAAAACACATTATCATTTTTATCAAAGTATTTTCAGAGATTCATCTCTTTTCTCTCTCGATTTCTTGATGGTTAGTCATTGAAATCTTATTCGGTTTATCGAGATTATTTCCGCATCTTCTCGACGCAACCTTCGATCCGTCGTTCGTGTGAGTTCTTCTCGGAATTAGGGCATAAGGATTTTCGGGATTCATCTCCCACGCCTTATCATCTTCTTCCCCGGATTCTCCCAACAACGCAGCCACCCCCTCGTTTCAATCATTCATCGTCGGATTTGGGTCTAAGGAATTTTGGGATTTCTCCCACGCCTTAGCATCTCTTCCCGTGAATCCATTGAAGTCGTGGATCTATCAACCTCGCCTGTACTTGAGCAAGCGATCCTTAGTCGATTAGTGTCAGGTTCAAAGGTTACTTAATGAAGTTCGGATCGAGGAAGAAGATCAGCTTACACACTTCGCCCTAATCTCTTTATCATTCGAGGAGTCGGATTCTTCTTGAGATTGGTCGCAAGTGTAAGTTGTTGTACTCTTTTTCCTATACTCGTTTTGTTCCAATACTCGTTTTGTTCCAATGGGTTTTCCAAGTAGAGGTTTTAACGAGGCAACGGCTTACACTCTCATATCCGGTCCAATCGCAAGTTGAATTCCGAGGGATTTTCCGAGGGAATATTTCTGAGGGATTATTTCCGAAGGACTTTTTCGAGGGATTTCCCGGGGGGATTTTCCGAGGGATCCAATCCGAGGGAGCATTTCCGAGGGATACTATTCAAAGCAGCCCAAGAGACATTCAACCCTTTTAGTCAAAGTCTTTGGTCTTAGTCTTCACATTTATTTGACTTTGTTATTTCCCATGCATTGTTTTTAGTGCTTTCTTCTTCACCCCTTCACCTTCTTTTCCTATAAATACTCTTTGTAGTTCTTCATTTTTAATCATCCAATTTTATAAACTCTTTTGAGAATTTCTCTCCTTTGTTCCTTTGTGAACTTATCGATTCTTTTGGTGGTTAGCCAAGAAAATCAAACGATCTTTGGGTGGTTAGCTCATTGGTCACTTTCGTCTTAAGGTGGTTAGCTTTAAGATCGAGCCGATTCCGAGGTGGTTAGCCGAAGAGTCACAACGTTCCTTAGGTGGTTAGCCTTCAGTTCAGGTTTATCGAGTGTCGTTCATAGCTCTCGACGCAACCATTCACTTCCCCCGCTTTGCTCGTTCAAGGATTATCCCCGTTTCAATTCCGCTTCAATACCGACAAGAGTGTGCCATTTTTGTGAGGATCGTATCACTTGCTCATTGTCGACCAACAAGGCCTATTATACTATTTTAAGTGTTTTTCCTTTTTCTTTGTATTTTTCCTTTCTTTAGGGTCGAAGGTTTATTATAAAACCTAAGGCCTATTGTCGACACAAACCATCTTTCATCTTATCAATAAAGCGCATCTTTTTACCTTAGGGTTTTTTAGAGACTCGCCTCTCTCTTCTTCCTTTGCTGGTGCGTAACATCCAGCTTCTTGTTCTCCTTTTGTGTGTAATATCTAAAGTAGAGCAAGGGTGAATCAAAGGAACTCCACCTCCTTTGTGTGACCATTCGATCCCCATCCCTTAAAGTCTTTGTGCTTGCAAGGCCCATCTCCGTTCTGCCCAGCTCTAAGAGTGTCGATCTAGGGAGGTTCATATTACGTGGTATCATAGCACACTCTAAGACTATTGGGTAATCTCGCTCGTTGCTGTCTCGATTCTATTTTTCCTTTTTTTCTTTAAGCTCAAGTCGGTGTCGTTGAGTCTTGTGTTGTCGAGTCTGCTCTTTTCTTGTTCGTGTGTGTTCTTCATCCTTAGCAACTCGATTAGTTGAAATCTCGTTCATGTGTTAACTAAAATCAAAAAAAAAAAATTAGTTAGGGTTCTTACCTGTTTGCGGTGACTAGGGCAAGAATCTAGGTCGAAATTTTCTTTTTTTTTGTTTAGGGTTCTAGGTTGTCGAATTTTTTCTTGTTAGTATTGCTGCTTATGCATTGTTTAAGTCTAGAGAATCCTTGCTAGTCCCAGTTTCGGCGATCAAATTTCTGTTACCCCAGCTTGTGTAGTTCGCAAGTTCTTTGCTTCATTGAACCTGTTTTTTTTTTCCTTTTTTTGTGTTTTCCTTTTTGCAAGGAACTAGTTACTGGTTTTTGTTCTTGTTTCTCCTATTCAGGTCAAGATGTCTGATGAGCAAGAAGAAACCAGCAGCAGTCGTCCACGAAACAACAAGCTGTTGATGGACGCTATGATGGCTCGTATGCAACAAATGATGAACACAGCTCTAGACACTAAGCTGGAAGCCCTTCGACAAGAGCTACAGCCGAATGGAGAGCAAGAGCAGAGTGATAACTCGCAAAGGAGAGCTCGAGATAGAGCATCGAGGAGGGAAGTCGACCCACAAAGGCGACACCAAGATGAAGACACAACAAGCTATTACAGCCAAAGCAGTAATGACTCCCGAGGTAGTCATAGGAGGCATAGATGTGCTAGAGAAGGCAGAGCTCAACAACAAAATAACTTCAGAGGGCTCAATCTCATGATCCCTCCATTCCACGGGAAAAACGACCATGATGCGTACTTGGAGTGGGAGAAGAAGATTGAATTGGTATTCCACTGCCAGCACTATACTAAAATCAATAAAGTGAGAGTAGCAGCCACAGAGTTCAATGATTATGCTCTCAGTTGGTGGGATCAGTTAGTCACTTTTTGGAGATGCAATGGTGAACATGCAGTGGACACTTGGGCTGAAATGAAGAGTTTGATGAAAAAAGGTTTGTCCTAAGTCACCACCATCGTGAGTTGCACAACAAGCTAAGGAAGCTTGTTCCAGGGAGCCGCAACGTAGAAGATTACTATCAAGAGATGGAGACGCTTATGATACGTGCTGATATCTCGGAAGATAGAGAAGCTACTATGTCTCTGTTTCTAGGAGGTCTAAGCCGAGATATACCAGACAGATTAGAGATGCAACAGTATGTGGAGTTAGAGGAGATGCTGCACAAGGCAATTCTGGTGGAACAACACCTCAAGAGGAGGGTTCCTTCACGACCTAACTATGGGCACGAGCCTGCTGTTACCAAACCAAACTATCAAAGAGAGGAGAGGCCAAATACCTTTCAGCGTGATGGCAAGTAGATCACAACGCCAAGGACATAAACTAAACCACACACAACAAATCAGGGCAATACATGCAAGGCAGAAGTTACTACATCGAGGTTTCGTGATCTCAAGTGCTTCAAATGTCACGGGAGAGGCCATTACGCCAATGAGTGCATCAACAAGAGAGCGATGGTTCTGCTGGATAATGGGGACATAGAGTCCGAGGATAAGGGGGAACTGGATCCTGATTCTTTCTCAGAGTATGAAGAGCTGCCTGCCCAAGGAAAGCTGTTGGTGACAAGGAGATCTCTAAGTGTGCAAGCAATGGCAGATGAGCCAGAACAGAGAGAGAACTTGTTCTATATAAGGTGTTTAGTCCAAGAAAAGGTTTGTAGCCTTATCATCGATGGAGAAACCTGCACTATCGTGGCCAGCGAGACGATGGTTAAGAGACTTAAGCTGAACATGAAGAAGCACCCGAGGCCTCATAAGCTTCAATGGCTTAATGAAGAAGGCGAAATGAAAGTAAGCTACCAAGTGGTCGTTTCCCTGGCCATTGGGAAGTATGAAGACGAAGTCCTGTGTGATGTATTGCCAATGGAGGCCGAGCACATCCTTCTTGGAAGGCCATGGCAATCAGATCGAAAGGTAACTCATTATGGTTTCACTAATCGTCATTCTTTTAAGTTTAATGACAGGAAGACTGTCTTGGTCCCTATGACACCCCAAGAAGTTCTCCAAGATCAAATTCAACTCAAGAACAAAGGAGAAAAATCGCCTAAGCCCAGCTTAGAAGGAACGATCGATCGATCCACCACAAGACCGATCGATCGAAAAGAGACAAGCGGGTAGGAGCTTAAACGATCGATCGATCCACTCAACGACCGATTGATCGAAAGTCCTCGATCAAGCAGGAAGAAAAACGATCGATCGATCCCAGCTCCGACCGATCGATCATTTCCCTAGAGATCAACCCTCCTTGCAACGGCTGGTGAAGTTAAGCAGGCTTTAGTTTCTAAGCAGCCTATACTTCTATTTGTCTTAAAGAAGCTCTTACCAGCTTATCTACCCCTGCACCGGTGCTATCGAGTGAAGTGAAGTTTCTTTTGCACGACTATGAGGACGTGTTCCCTGAGGACAATCCAAAGGGGTTGCCACCCATTAGAGGCATTGAACATCATATTGATTTTGTGCCTGGAGCTTCACTCCTAAACCGTCCAGCCTACATGACTAATCCCGTGGAAACTAAGGAGCTGCAAAAGCAAGTCAGTGAGCTTATGGAGAAGGGACACATCCGCGACTGTATGAGCTCTTGTGTTGTGCCGGTTCTACTCGTGCCAAAGAAAGATGATAGCTGGTGTATGTGCGTTGATTGTAGAGCAATCAACAATATCACGGTGAAGTATTGACACCCCATACCTAGATTAGATGATATGCTAGATGAGTTGCATGGTTCTTGCATTTTCTCTAAGATTGATTTAAAAAGTGGCTATCATCTGATTAGGATGAAAGAAGGGAATGAATGGAAAACTGCATTTAAAACGAAACATGGTTTATATGAATGGTTAGTGATGCCATTTGGGCGGACAAATACACCTAGTACATTTATGAGATTAATGAATCATGTTCTAAGATCATTCATAGGTGTTTTTGTTGTAGTATATTTCGATGACATTCTGGTCTATAGCAAGAACCTAGATGAACATGTACACCACTTGCAATCTGTCTTGAATGTGCTTAGGGAGGAACAACTCTATGCCAACTTTAAGAAATGCACATTTTGTACAGATAACCTCATCTTTTTAGGTTTTGTTGTGAGTGCAGATGGGATCAAAGTAGACGAGGAGAAGGTTAAAGCCATCCGAGAATGGCCTAGCCCAAAATCAATTGGAGAAGTGCGAAGCTTTCATGGCCTTGCTGAATTTAATATGCATTTTGTGAGAGACTTTAACACTGTTGCTGCACCACTCACGAAAGTGATCAAGAAAGACGTTGGGTTCAAATGGGGAGCAGCGCAGGAGGAGGCCTTCTAGGCCTTAAAAGAGAAGCTTACTCACGCCCCTCTCTTATATTTACTTGATTTCCTTAAGATATTTAAAATTGAGTGTGATGCTTCTGATGTAGGGATTGGAGCTGTCTTAATGCAGGATAAGAAGTCCATCGCATTCTTTAGTGAGAAGCTTGGGGGAGCCACTCTCAATTACCCAACGTATGACAAGGAGCTGTATGAGTTAGTAAGAGCTTTGCAAACGTGGCAGCACTATATGTGGCCTAAAGAATTCGTCATACACACTGACCACGAGTCACTAAAGCACCTAAAGGGGCAACAAAAGCCCAATAAGAGACACGCCAGGTGAGTAGAGTTCATTGAGACATTCCCATATGTCATCAAATACAAAAAAGATAAGGACAATGTAGTTGTTGATGCATCGTCCCGAAGGTACGCGTTACTATCTACTCTTGATGCTAAACTGCTGAGTTTTGAGCAGCTTAAACACTTGTATTCATCCAATTCTGATTTTTAAGAAGTGTTTAAATCTTGTGAAAATTTTGATGTTGGCCGTTATTATAGAAGTGATGGGTTCCTCTTCTATGATAATCACTTGTGTGTACCTAACTGTTCTATTCGACACTTGCTGGTTAGGGAAGCACATGGAGGAAGCTTGATGGGGCATTTCGGAATTGCTAAGACCCTAAAAGTGATGCAAGATCACTTCCATTGGCCTCACATGAAGAGATACGTGGAAAGAATCTGTGGCAGGTGCACTATTTGCAAACAGGCTAAATCAACAGTTATGCCACACGGTTTGTTTACCCCTCTCCATGTTCCTACTCATCCTTGGACTGACATATCCATGAATTTCGTACTAGGGCTGCCTAGGACTAGAACGGGGAAGGATTTGATCTTTGTAGTAGTAGATCGATTCTCAAAGATGTCACATTTCATTGCTTGTCATAAAATAGATGATGCATCTCATGTAGCTAATATGTTCTTTAAGGAAGTTGTGCGTCTTCATGGCATGCCTAGGACCATTGTATCTGATAGAGATACTAAGTTTCTTAGTTATTTCTGGAAAACATTGTGGTCTAAGTTAGGTACTAAGATGTTATTCTCTACTACATGTCACCCGCAAACTGATGGCCAAACAGAAGTGGTCAATAGAACGCTTGGAACTCTTCTGCGTGCATTAATTAAAAAGAACCTTAGGATTTGGGAAGGTTGTCTACCGCATATAGAGTTTGCATACAATCATGCTGTGCATTCTGCTTCTAAGTATTCTCCATTCCAAATTGTTTATGGCTTTAATCCTCTATCTCCTTTGGATTTAACCCCTCTGCCTTTGAGTGAAAGAACAAGTTTAGATGGGAAACAGAAAGCTGAGCTTGTTAAGCATATTCATGAGGAAGCTCGCGCCAACATAGAAGCAAAGACGAAGCAATATGCTAAACACGCCAACAAGGGCAGGCGTAAGATGGTCTTTGAGGAAGGCGACCTCGTGTCGGTGCACTTGAGGAAAGAACGATTTCCCGATCAGAGGAAGTCCAAACTCATGCATCGAGTCGATGGCCCATTCAAAATCACACGAAGGATCAATGACAATGCCTACCAGCTTGACCTTCAAGGTAAGTATAATATCAGCCATAGTTTCAACGTTTATGACTTAGCTCCGTTTCTTGCAGATGATCCAGATTTGAGGTCAAATCCTTTTCAAGAAGAGGGGGATGATATGATCATGGACAGCATGCACAACAAGGAGGGATTAGCCAAGGGGGACTTATCTGAGGGGGTTGCATCCGCGAGAAACTTATCAGAGGGAAACTTAGCTGAAGGAGTTGCATCCGAGGGAAACCTAGCCGAGGGAAGTGCAGCTGAGGGAAGTGCATCCGGGGGGGGGGGACTAACCGAGGGAAGCTTAGTCGGGGGAAGCTTAGTTGAGTGAATTGCATCCCGGGGAAACCTATCCGAGGGAAGTGCTCTCGGGGGAGATTTAGCTGAGGAGACCTTTATTGCTGAGGGAAAGTTAGCCGAGGAGCCTTTGATCATTTCAACAGGTCCTATGACACGATCAAGGACTAAGGAGCTCAAGGAAGCTGTTGCGGGGATTCTTAACCGAATTTAGAGGCAACCAAGTTACTTAAACCAAGAAAGCAACGCAACTACATCAACTCTGGTTTTGATCCAAGCTAAAGATGGTTAGTGGGCTTGTGATCTAGCTTTGCACTCTTTTTCCCTGTCTTTGTTTTTGTTTCAATTGGGTTTTGCAAAGATAGGTTTTTAATGAGACAAAGATAGATCACCTCGTTTTAGCCCACTCGTCCAAGACCCCTTGCTCATTGTCGACCAGCAAGGCCTATTATGTTATTTTAAGTGTTTTTCCTTTTTCTTTGAATTTTTCCTTTCTATCGTTTTTTCCTTTCTTTAGGGTCAAAGGTTTATTATAAAACCTAAGGCATATTGTCGACACAAACCATCTTTCATCTTATCAATAAAGCGCAGCTTTTTACCTTAGGGTTTTTGAGGGACTCTCCTCTCTCTCTCTCTCTTCCTTTGCTGGTGCGTAATATCTAGCTTCTTGTTCTCCTTTAGTGTGTAATATCTAAAGTAAAGCAAGGGTGACTCAAAGGAACTCCACCTCCTTTGTGTGACCATTCGATCCCCATCCCTTGAAGTCTTTGTGCTTGCAAGGCCTATCTCTGTTCTCCCCAGCTCTAAGAGTGTCGATCTAGGAATGTTAATATTAGCCTTGTACCAACAGACTTCATTGCTATGGAGATGGAAAAAACAAAAAAGCTCCATTTCCTTCTTGGGACTCCATTCCTCAATACCGCCGGAGCAAGCATGGACTTCAAAAATAAGAACGTGGATGATTAGCTCTTTTACCCAATGAAGCCTCCATCAAATGGGCTTTGTGGCATGATTACCATTGAGGATGGTGATATTCTTGTTGAGAGGGTAGAGTACATGGGTTGTTGTGAAACGAGGAATTTGGCCTCACCCCCTACATCATGCTAAAAGAAAGAGAAGACACCAAGCAAACTTGATGGGGACAAGACCAAGCTAGACCAGCCTCCCATCATGACATTCACTCCTTGGAAACATGAAGATGGTGTGATAGAGTACAAGATCAAGTGCAAGGGACGGTCCAAGCCTTTTGCCTCGGTTAAAGCAATCCTCACACCGGAGCTTAAAGAGAAGGGGCAAGCCGGTCTTCAAGAGATCATGAGCATGGTTCTTAAACTTGAGCTCAAGGACCCACCAAGGAGTGCTAATAGTCCTCTCACACCCGCCTAAAAGGGTAACGAACGTCGATCTTAGTGACGTTGAACAAAGCGCACTTGGGAGACATTCCCATGTCTATCTTTGTAAATATTTTCTATCTTTTTAAGTGCTTTTTAATGTTTTTGCTAAGTGGTCTCAAGGTTCTTGATGGTAGCAAGATCATGGCAAAGCAACAACGATGTTTGATGTTGGAAAGCTCTCCATTCTCTCTATTCCCATAGTACCACTCCTCCATTGTAAATAACTCTTCTCTTTTGAGTCTTTGTTTTTTTATCTTTTGTTTTTGGTCTCTCCTTTAAATTTCTTTCACACCGAGACGTTGTGATTTAACTTTGGGGGAGGGACCGGTATTTAACATTGTGTTCTTTATTCTTATTTTCAATTTTGCATGTTGAGTCTCATGCATATCATGCATTCACTTATGCCATAGAAAACTCATAAAAATCGAATTTTTTTGAAATTTTGCAACTCAAAAAGAAGTCATCTAGTTGCATTTCATATATAGGATTGAGTCTAGTTTGCATATATGATGCATTGCATATTGCATTGGGAGCAATGATGAGCTAGAGTATCACTTTAAGAAATTCATAGTTGTCTAATGCATTCAAGTTGAGAATTGAATTCAACCCTATTTATAAGAACTATTATCTTGACTTGCAATTATCGTGTTTGTGCATCTTAATTTGAATGAATTTGTGGATACCCATATACATACTTAGATCTTCTTTTCCCTTTTACCACTCTTGTGGATCCAAGTAGCCATATCCCATTTTTGGAATGGTTCCCCACACCTTGAACTAAACCTCCTTTCTAGCCTATAACTTTTGTGAGTGATGGAGAGGGCTACTTTTCGAGCAAACTTGGCAAAAAAGTGTTAGGTTTAGGGCGAAAATGATGTATTCTCATGTAGATCTAGCTCCAACATCAAGGGGCTAGTCTAGAGATAAGTTAGCTAGGAATGGGAAGTATTGGGATGGTTGTGTGGGACGTTTGTGAAACAACAAAAGAAGGGTGGAACGGAAAGGAAAGATGGGGAGAAGGCAAAAGGTGAAGTGGGTTGGTAATAAGTTATAAGATTAGCTCTTTGCATTTAATTTAGCCTCAAAGAGTTCAATGAAAAAAAAAATTGGCTAAGGCATCAAGTGATGAAAGAAGAGGCAAGCAAAAGATTGAAAAAGAAGAGCTAAAGCAACAAAAAAAAGGAAGAGCACCAATCCACAAGTTCAATGGAGAAGAAGATATCCCCCAAGTGAGAAGAAGATGAAGAAGAAAGACAAGGAAACGAGTGGGACATTAATTAAGGCAAAGGGCCTTCTGAAGAAAATGGTAGCTTAGGATGGAGCTTCATGGGTTAGAGAGACTAGTGTTAGAGACATCTTAGACAATTGGTAGATGATAATTCACCCTTGTATGCATAGGTTGCTTTTTGCTAAAAGTTGCTTTTTACCTTTAGCATTTTGCTAAAGATTGGTCATTCCTAGAGATATCCTTGCATTGGAATACCCGCACATATGCTTGAGATCATCTTCATCTCAAAATCTTATCCCCTAACCAAACGAGTTCCTTTGATTTTGCATAAGCATAATTCACATAAACCATTATTGAATGTCAAAGGGTTGAAAGATAAGAATGCTTGTGTAGGTTGGGACTTGAGCTTGATGCATGTGGAGATAGAAATGGCTAACTCTTTTGGACTAGTCTCGCTTAGTGCATTTTAGAATTACAAACTTGGGCGTTGAATCTGATTCCTTCTTGTGATGCTCTTGGATTTAAGCTCCCATCTTCAACTCTCTCTCTTATTTTTCTTGTTTGGTTGCTTGAGGACAAGCAAAGGAATAAGTTTGGGGGAGTTGATATTCTCATATTTTACTCATTTTAGCATGCATTTATGTAGGTATTTCGAATCTCATGCATGTGTTTTCTTAGCATTTCTTTGATGATTTATTCTCATTTAGAGTTTAGAGAGTTCTCACTAGGTCCTAGGGAGTCTTGCTTGTTTTGGAGTATGTTTAGGTGCCTTGGAGACATTTTGGGGATGATTGAAATGATGGAGCAAAAGAAAGTGTTAAGGTCACCCGAGGTGTTTAAAAGATCTAGCCAGACGAAGAGTTATCCAATCGGATTTAGTTTTGAAGGTCTTGATGACAATGATGGACAAATGAGTTAGTTGTCGTCTCAAAGTGATTTCAAGGAAATCGGATAGGTGGTTCAGGAGATATAGTGATTTTACCAAAGGTATGTCTGAAAATGAGTTACCAAAGGTATGTCTGTCTAGCCGAGAGATCATCAACCAGCACCGACCATCATTGGGTCGGTGTCCTTGCCCGGTATTGCAGCCATGCTTGGACATATTCTCCACTGGCCCCTAGCACCCCTCAAAGACCGTCCAGTGTTGCAACTCCATGCAACCATACCGACCCACCTTGAAGCGGTACTACATGGTCGGTATTGGGACATGAGTTAGTACCGACCCATGACCAATCCCATACCGACCTAATCTCACTCGGCGTGCTTCTTCATCACGTTCGAATACCGGCCAGATTCCATGCGGTACCATCCGTCCGGTATTGGGACAGGGGTCTATGCCGACCCATCTCTCCTTCATGTACCGGTCCAAGCTCATCTGGCATGAAGACCAATGCCGGCCAGCTCCCATGCGGTATCACCCAGCCGGTATGGAGGCAGTGACGAGTGCCAACCGAAGACGACCATCCATAACGACCTCATCCCATCCAGCATGCAACGCCAAGAGGAACTGTACCGACCCGATTCCAAGCGGTACTTACGACCGGCACAAACAAGAAGCTGTACCGACCCACTCATACCGACCCAAGCTCGGTCGGTACACAACCATTTGACCCAGACCCGATCAGGTCAAAATCCGGTTTGTTACGGGTTGACCCGGTCACCCACATACCTTTTAAATATTTGCAAAAACCTAATTTTTAGATCTAAGCTTTATTTTATCCCTTTTCTCTAGCAAAAACCTCTCCTTTTAGTGTTCTTTGATTTTTGCAAGAGACCTCTTTACTTTTATGCAATTTAAAGTTTGAATCTTCTTAATCTCTCTTTTATTTTAATCTTTCTATTCCCTAATCATGGAATCAATCATATTCCTTATGGGATTTGAGGGTTTCACCATGATTAGTGAGTATGTCGTTTTAGAGCTCATGGATGAAGTAGATTAGGGGATTTTGTGATAGATCTATGATGTCTAGGGCTTAGATTACTTTTTCCTCTCTTATTTAGTGTTCATAATGCTAAATTAGGCTTGAGAAAGCTAATCTAGATCATAGGGAATTTCATGCACACAAGATTTTCGATGAAATTCCCCAAATAACTAGATAAGAGATTTTGCTTGCTTAACCTATGAGAATAGATGTTTAAGGAGTATTATGGCTATTATAACTTATGATTAATGCTTGGTAATTAACTTTTCACAAATGAGAATTTGTTCTTGATTAGTTGATTAACAAAGTGATTAAGACCATGGGAGTGGATTAGTATGGTTTAAGTGTCTTAGGCTAAGGAAAATTGCTTGATTGTGTGTAATGACATCATAGGTTGATCATAGAAGTCCCCAAAGTCCATAACCTCATCCAAAAGCTTGCATTTATCAATTTGTCAATGTCGTTTAGTATTATTTAGTGCTTGTTACTTATTTAATTTGAATCATTAGGTTGCTAGATAAAACACAACCACTTTGTTATCTTAAATTAAGGAGTTTTATGTATTCTTGGTGATTGAAACTTAGCCATTTTGGATTGATCCTTAAGTTCTACAATGATATGAGTAGGTTTGAGTAATTGATACGAAAATATCAACTATCACCCTGGCTAATATCTTTGACTATGTTGCACCTTTTTTACCATTGGTTTATTAGTCTCATTTTTACTGGAGCGGGATTTTCACCCTCACACTGCGAATATTGAGACATATGAATCCGGATAATAGTTTTTCAGATCCGGATATACTGAAATTCTAAGGAATCCAATATGTGCCCACGTATTTATACTACTCCTTCTATAAATAGAACTTAGAGCTTATCATCACTCGTATTAAAACTTAGAGCTTGGTGCTTATTTCCTAACCTTAAATGCCCTCTCTCACTCGATCTAACATTCACTTCACCTCTCAATTTTCTTTCTTTGTTTCTTGAAAGCTTCCCAAGCTCTCTACCTTTTCACACGACTCCTAACAAATGAACAAGATTCGTAAAGATACTACCGACGATATTGAAAAAGCTGAAAAATCAATCACGCCTGAAAGCACCCAAGAAGATGTTCAAAACGCTGATAGTTCAACCGAGCCTAAAGGTACCAAACAAGATTTTGATGAAGCTGAGAGTTCAACCAAGCATGAAATCAAAGGACAAGATGATGAGGAGTTTGCGAGAATATTAGAAAAGATGAATATGCTCATGAAGAAAAGAGATGAATCTCCAAAGCTTCTAAGAAAAGGAGAAAGTTCTTGTTCCATCTTCAGGATTCCTCAAAGCCTAAAAAAGATCCATCACAAGGGCTATGAGCCTGAGATAGTGTCAATAGGTCCTTGCCATCACGGAAAAGAGCATCTCCAAATGATCGAGGAGCACAAATATCGTTATTTGAAGCTTTTCATAGGTGAGGCAAATGGTGGTGTCAATGAGAACGTTTTGGGCAGAAAAATATTGAAAATGGAGCCTCCTTTCTGGAACTCTTATTCTGAGAAGCTTGTTGCTGAAGAAGCAGCGGAGCTCCTTGAAATGATGCTTCTCGACGGTTATTTCATTCTTATGTTGTTCTTTTTTATAGCAAGATTGGTTAGTAAGAATACTTCGGTATTAATACACTCGTATTAGTGTGTGGCCGATGTGTATCCGGTTTAACAATATGGTCAAGTCAACATTTAAGTTATAGTTCTAATACATGTATGACGAAACCGTGATGGTTCGGTCTCGATTTATGAGTATTAGAATGGATGTGTAAGATAACCCTCTTCCCTTACCACATATGTATTTATGTTCTTAATGTGTATGTGTATAAGTTGTGATTTAATTATACACATACATATAGTTATGAATGAAAGGTTGTGATTAAATTAAAGGGTACAATTTGGTGTCTTTCCATCCCCATTTTCGTCCATATATATGTAGGGGATGGAGACATTGTTTGAAGCAAGTTTTTCCTAACATCCTTTAACACAACATAAAAAGAAATCAATTCATAAAGGGAAGAACAAGTTCTGGGATCCTCCCTATCAAGGATCCGATATACGAAAAGGTCAAGGGAAGAAGACATCTACAGATTTCAGAATCCGAATCATGGCTACGGATATTGGTTAGTAGCATTCTTCTCCTTCTTGTTCATATAATTACCAAACATTGAATAATATATGGATCAAACACAAACTAGAACGGTCTTGGAAATGATCTTGTAATGAAGATTAATGTAGATAGAATCTACATGTGGTATCAGAGCCAATCTAGAATCGATTGATCCATAGAAAGGATTGTTTGGTGAAAATTTTATTAAAAAACCGTTTTTTGAATTTGATCTCATTCTATGATTGATATAACATAATGGTTTAAAAGTTATAACAATGTGTAGAGGATGAGATTATCTTTCCAACAGTAATCTATGAACAGTAATCTATGAACAGTGATCGATGAACAGTTATAGATGAACAGTAACCGTGAAAAGTAACCGCTGCAAATCTAGATTGATAGGATAATTGTATCATATAATTATGATACACAATTAAATTTAAATTTAATCCTATTAATTAAAAAGCCTACATATAGTATAACTTGTTAATCACTAAAGTGGTCTTGTTGTGCTATATGTGGCATTAAAGTAAAGTTTATAATTGATCATGAATAAAAGATGCTGAATGACATAAAAGTTAGGTAGGATTGATCAATTGCTCACTAACTATATTCGTTGAAGATCACCCAAAGGTGGATCATAGAATGTGGTTAGTGACATTTAAAGGATTAAATCTTTCCTTGTGCGGTTGGTAGTATGGATACCCAAAGGTAACATATCTATCTAATCATACATAGGATATAGATTGATCATTCAAGTAAAATTAATCTAAAAAGCATCTTTTTTGAGTATATGTTCAAGTATTGCCCAAAGGTTGCTTGGATACATACTATTAAAGTTAGATTATTCAAACATGAATCTGAACTTAATTTTTTTCAAAGCACTAATGTTTAAGTATGGTAAATATTTTGCAGCATCTAGTGCATTTGCCTCGGCAAACTCTGTTGTTAAGTTCAATGGGCAGAATTATGCGGAATGGTCTGAGCAGATTAGGTTCTCTTTGGGAGTAATGTCCCTAGACCAAGCCATTCTCACTGATGATGAGCCAGCAGCCCTTACTGATGATAGCTCCGAACTGGACAAGTCTCGTTTCGAGACATGGGAGCGATCGAACAGGCTGTGTTTAAATTTGTTGAGAATGACGATGGCAGATAATATTAAGCCATCTATGCCTAAAACAGAGAAAGCTAGGGAATTCATGCTTAAGATAAAAGAACAATCCCAATCGGATTTGGCGGACAAGTCAATTGTGGGGAGTCTCATGAGTGAGCTTACTACGATAAGGTTTGACTGGTCTAGGCCAATCCATGATCACGTTACACACATGTCGAATTTAGCATCTAAGCTGACATCTATGGGAATGGAGGTCCATGAGTCTTTCTTGGTCCAGTTCATTATCAACTCCCTTCCTATTGAATATAGCCAGTTCCAGGTGAATTACAACACCCTTAAGGAAAAATGGAACTTTCAAGAAATAAAGGCTATGGTAATTCAGGAAGAGGGGAGGTTGAAGAAAATGAAGGATCAAGTTGTTATGATCGCGGGCCTTGGTAATGTTGGTGCCAGTAGCAGCTCCAAGAAACCAAGTAAAAAGGGCAAGAAAAAGGATAAGGCGTTCTTTAAGAGACCCGAGAGCCAAATCCGTAAAACTGTGAAGTGTTTCTTTTGCAAAAAGGAAGGTCATATCAAGAAAGATTGTCCTAAGAGACAGGCATGGTTTGACAAGAAAGGTACAAAACATTTATTTGTTTGTTCTGAATTGAATCTTGTTGAAGTGCCTCATAATACTTGGTGGTTAGATTCTGGTGCATCTACTCATGTGTCTCATGTTAAACAGGGATTCAAATCAATCCAGCCAATAAAGGGACCTGATCG
>PKML01043666.1:95971-107827 GCA_002933935.1 Eutrema yunnanense | reverse complement strand
TAAAGACTTACTCTCTAGACAGAAGGGAATTGAAGAAACTATTGCTAGAACTTTTAGAATGTGTTTATTGTGTATCAGAGGATGATTTTTTAGGTGAAAATCGTGTTGTATATATAGGAGAGAGGCTAGGGTTTTTCCCTGACAGAAAAGGAATATTTCCAGATCATCTTAGGCGGCTGCGATTTTTAAGTCGGCCTGTTGAGTATCGATCG
The DNA here is from genome assembly GCA_002933935.1 of Eutrema yunnanense. Lineage (NCBI taxonomy): Eukaryota > Viridiplantae > Streptophyta > Magnoliopsida > Brassicales > Brassicaceae > Eutrema > Eutrema yunnanense. Next base: position 107,615 of record PKML01043666.1, on the reverse strand, counting down.
ATACCAAGGGGTATCGATCGATACCTCAAAAAGTCCACGGGCCCAATCAAGGCCCAAGATGCGAACGTCGCACGTATGGCTTTTCTTCTCTCATGTTGTTCGTTTAAGACACAACTATTCCAACATATATCCACGAGAAAACATTTCTCGGTTAATGAAAACATTTCATTAGAAAGAGCTTAACTCATTTCTTTTCACACTAACACAATTTTATCAAGCCCTCGAGCTTTGACAAAAAATTAGTTCCAACAAAATATTGAAAATGGAGCCTCCTTTCTGGAACTCTTATTCTGAGAAGCTTGTTGCTGAAGAACCAGCGGAGCTCCTTGAAATGATGCTTCTCGACGGTTGTTTCATTCTTATGTTGTTCTTTTTTTTAGCAAGATTGGTTAACGCAGGTGAGAAATCACCAAATGATCCGATTCTGAACACGCCATGGATCCTCGCGACCATCCGGAGAGATCTTCTGCTTTTGGAAAACCAGGTCCCTTTTATTCTTCTCAAAACTCTTTTGGAAGAATCGAAGATCACAGTTTTATGGAATCTGGAGAGACTTGCATTTAAGTTCTTTAACCCAGGGAAAGAAGGACCACATAACCGTGAAGCAGAACATTTACTTGATCTGATTCGTGAGAACTTTATAAATGGTAAGGACCTATTGACACTATCTCAGGCTCACAGTCCTACGAAAACATCATCAAGTTCTCAGAATGTTTCAAGATTGATCTTCTCAGCAAAGAGACTTCGCCTCCAGGGAATAGAATTCAAGGCTTCTTCTTCTTCAAATGTGTGTTGTAAGAAAATTATTGACTGTTTATTTGCTGAGTCTAATGCATTTGTCCAAAGAAGCAGCCAGATAGAAAAAATATTGGGGATAAAACTAAATGGAAATGAGCTTCACATACCGCCAATAGTGTTTGATGAATTCATCAGCTCGGTCTTGCTAAACTGCGTCGCTTTTGAGCAGTTATCTACAAACTGTTCCAACAATATAACCAGCTATGTCATTTTTATGGGATGTCTAATGAACGACGAGGCGGACGCTACCTATCTTAGTGAGAAAGGAATCATAGAAAACTATTTTGGGAATGGGAGCGAAGTCTCTCAGTTCTTTAAACTCGTTTGCAAAGATGTTGCCTTCGACCTGAGTAAGAGTTACTTGAAAAAAGAGTTCGAAGGGATTAATAAGTACACTTCAAATAGATGGAATGTGGAGTGGGCAAGGTTCAAGCACCTTCACTTTGACTCTCCTTGGACTTTTCTATCATCTCTTGCTGTTTTCACAGCTATTGTGCTTGCATTAATGCAGACTATATTCGGAGGTCTGAGTCATGATCATCGTCCTCATAAGTAACCTATTGATGAAGGTATTTGAATTATCTATCGCAGTAAAGCGTCATAGTCTATATATATATATGTACGTTCGTGTAATTTTGTGTGTGTGTGTGTGTGAGTATGTTTGTATCTGTCGTTGCTTGATATTATTTGTGTTCTTCTTTTACACGAACAAGTACTTTGTTTGTATCTGTCGTTGCTTGATATCGCCATGATCTTGGGCTTTAACAAGAACTTTGATTTGTTGCAACTACAAACTTTGATTTCTTATCTCATTTATTTTTACTTTTTTTTTGGACGTGATTTGTTATCTCTTATCTTTGTTCATATTTACTACTTGTGTATTTTAAAAATTTGGTTACCGTTCATATAAATCAATATATATGGAAAACTATGGACAAGAAAATAGTTACTCTAAGAAAAATAAAAAGACTATAAAAAGTCTGCCAAATGTCCCAAGTATTAAATGACTTTCTGGACAAGTATTAAATTAGCGCAATTCCTCTTAGCTACCCCCGGTTTTCCCCGGATTCAAAATTCTGAGAAACATATTATTTAAGGTAAGCAATCTGGCCAAAAAATGATATATATATATATATATAAAGAATTGTTTCATGTTATTTAGTAAATTTAGAATATATATGTAATATGTTGGAAATACAGTGACAAAAAAAGATGTTGGAATTTTGCCAATTTACCGCATATAGTGATTGATGATACGGTACATTTCTCCGACTTCTGAATTTTGGTAGCATATTGTGATACGAATCGTCTAAGGACCGGCTTGCTCATGGTACGGTGGAAATTGGATAATCCTCGACTTCAAGGAATCCACGAAGAAAGATGCTAAGGCGTGAGTGATGAACTCGAAAATCCTTAGGCCCAATCGACGATGAACGATTTGAAACAAGGGGGTGGCTTCGATGCTTGAGGGATCCGGGAATAAGGAAGATAAAACGTGGGTGTTAACCCGAAAATCTTTATGCCCCTTATCACGAGAAGGAAACGATCAAGCAATCGGATCGATGGCTGCGTCGAAGTGTTGCGGAAGACACTCGATAAACCGAAATAATTTCAATGAAAAGATTCAAAGAAATTGAGAGAAACAAGAGTAAAAACCCTGAAATAATTTTGATAAAAATGATAATGTGTTTTGACAATGAGGGGGAGAAGAGAAGATAAAGAGAATAGTCAAAGGTCTAATCTCGAAAATGAGAGAGAGAAGACCTCGAAAATTATAACAAAATTAAAAGATAGTTTGAATGTCTTTTGGGATTCCACCGAAAATCCCCTCAGAAAAATCCCTCGGAAAAATCCTTCGGACAAGTCCCTAGGAAAATCTCCCCGCGGAATTCTCGAGAGATCGGACCGTTAGACGGTGTAAGCCGGTTGCCTCGTTAAAACCTCTATACGAAAAACCCATTGGGACAAAACCGTATACAGGAAAAAGAGTACAACACGATTTACACAAACGTCCAAACCTCAAGAAGAATTCGAAGATAGTGAGGTGAGGACCGGGTGCATAAGTTGATCCTCCTCGATCCGGGAATCTGTAAGTAAGCTCCGCACCGCTCCCGCTAGCTTCCGTGCCTTGGACCGAGTGATAGGGCCTGTTGGGATGACCATCGCGTCTTTTTGAACCTCATCCAATGCCTTCATGTCTATGATCATATCAGCCCCCTTCACTTGAAAAGGATTTGCCCTCAAATCGATTTCATCTGCAATATAAGGAATAATATTAGCAACATTGAAACTCGAGTTAATGGAATACTTACCTTGGAGATCAATTTTGTAGGAGTTGTCGTTGATCTTTTCCACAATGGTGAACGGTCCATCAACTCTTGGCAAGAGTTTATATTTCCTTTCTTTCGGAAACCGTTCCTTCCTTAGGTAAATCCACACAAGATCGCCGGGTTCAAAAACCTTCTTGTGTCGTCCTTTGTTTGCATGCTTTCGGTATTGCTCCGTCTTATGTTCAATGTTTGCTTTCGCCTTTTTGTGCATCTGTTTGACCATCTCGGCCCTTTTCTTTCCATCCAAACTTACATGTTCACTCAAAGGTAAAGGAGTTAAATCGAGAGGAGTAAGCGGATTAAAACCATAAACGAGTTGAAAAGGTGAAAAAACGTAGTAGAATGTTGTGCATGATTGTAAGTAAATTCTACACGGGGTAAACAATCTTCCCTCGACTTAAGATTCTTTTTAATCACCATCCGCAAAAGCGTTCCTAAGGTCCTATTGACCACCTCGGTTTGACCATCGGTTTGCGGATGACAAGTCGTAGAGAAACAAAGCTTAGTTCATAATTTAGCCCAAAGGGTCTTCCAAAAATAACTTAGAAACTTTGTATCTCTATATGAAACTATGGTTCTAGGCATCCCATGCAAATGAACAACTTTCCTAAAGAATAAATCAGCTATGTTCGATGCATCATCGGTCTTATGACATGGAATAAAATGTGCCATTTTAGAGAACCTATCGACCACGACGAAAATCGAGTCACTACCTTTCCTAGTCCTTGGCAAACCTAAAACAAAGTCCATGGATATATCGGTCCAAGGTGCACTAGGAATGGGTAATGGAGAATACATACCTTATTTTTGGCGTTTGGACTTGGCGTAATTACATGTCGTGCATCGGTTGCAAATTCTTTCAACGTCACGTTTCATGTGCGGCCAGAAAAAGTGATCTTGCACGATGTGAAGGGTCTTGGCTACGCCGAAATGTCCCATGAGTCCACCGCCGTGTGCTTCCCTAATAAGGAGATCTCGCAAAGAGGAGTTAGTAATACACATATGGTTCTCGTAAAACAAGAAACCGTCACTTTTAAAATATTTTCCAAAAGCGAATTTTTCACAAGATAGAAAGACTTCCTGGAAATCAGAATATGAGGCGTAAGCTTCCTTGATCATCTCAAACCCAAGTATTTTGGCATCAAGAGTGGAAATCAAAGTGTACCTCCAAGACAACGCATCGGCGACCATGTTTTCTTTACCTTGCTTGTATTGGATTACGTACGGAAACGTCTCGATAAATTTAACCCAACATGCATGCCTCTTGTTCAACTTTTGTTGCCTCTTCAAGTGTTTGAGGGATTGATGATCCGTATGTATAATAAATTCTTTTGGCCATAGGTAATGATGCCACGTTTGGAGAGCTCGGACCAAGGCATAAAGTTTCTTCTCGTATGTCGGATAGTTAAGCGTTGCTCCTCCGAGTTTCTCACTGAAGAATACTACCGGTTTCTTCTCTTGCATAAGCACATCACCTATACCAATACCGGAAGCGTCACATTCGATTTCAAAAGCTTTCATAAAATTAGGTAAAACATGAAGAGGGGCGTGAGTGAGTTTATTTTTCAGAAGTTGGAAAGCGTCCTCTTGCGCTTGCTCCCAACGAAAGCCCACATCCTTCTTAATAACTTGGTTAGTGGTGCGGCAATGGTATTGAAGTCACGAATGAATTGTCGATAAAATCCAGCTAAGCCGTGAAAACTTTGGACCTCGCTAACGGTCTTAGGGCTCGGCCAATCTCGGATTGCCTTGATCTTGTTCTCGTCCACCTGTATGCCCTGAGAACTTACCACAAAACCTAAAAAGACAACGTTATCTGAACAAAAAGAGCATTTCTTTAAATTACCAAACAAACGTTCCTTCCTAAGCACGTCTAATACCAATCGCAAATGTTCCACATGGTCGTCTAGGTTCTTACTACAAATCAAGATATCATCAAAGTACACCACCACAAAGACGCCTATATAAGACCTAAGAACGTGGTTCATCAAACGCATAAACGTGCTAGGTGCATTGGTTAAACCAAACGGCATAACAAGCCATTCATATAAGTCGTGTTTAGTTTTGAAAGCGGTTTTCCACTCATCACCTTCCTTCATCCGGATTCGGTTATAACCACTTTTCAAATCAATTTTCGTAAACACGCTAGACCCATAAAGCTCATCTAACATATCGTCTAACCTTGGGATCAGATGACGATACTTTACCGTAATGTTGTTTACCGCACGACAATCGACGCACATCCGCCAAGTACCGTCCTTCTTGGGCATGAGTAACATGGGAACGGCGCATGGGCTCATACTCTCTCGTATGGCTCTTTTTGCCATAAGCTCATCCACTTGGTGTTGTAGTTCCTTGGTTTCCACAGGATTAGTGCGATAAGCCGGCCAGTTCGTAAGTGTAGCTCCGGGGGCGAAATCAATTTGATGTTCGATACCACAGAGTGGTGGCAAACCACTTGGACCATCTTCCGGGAAAACATCTGAATATCCCTGCAAAAGAGAAGATATACTACTCGGAATATCCGGCTCAGGGTTAGTCATGCTTGTAAAAGCATCCCTAAAAACTAGTAAAACAAAAGATTGCCGAGAAATGAGAGCATGTTTAAGTTCACTCGGTTTAACAAGTAGAGATTCATTCACGGGTGTTCTCTCACATATTTTCGAACCAACACTCTCAATTTTAGCAGAATTAGAGGTTGAGGGATCGCTTACCTTGCTTTTGCCTTGGTTTTGTTCAAGTTCAAATTGGTCGAGAAATACCTCGTGTGGAGATAATGGTCCAAGGGTGATCTTTCGGCCTTGATGTTCAAAGGAGTGCTTGTTTGTAAACCCATCATGGATGGCTCTACGGTCGTATTGCCATGGTCTTCGAAGTAGGATATGACCAGCCTCTATAGGTAAGACATCGCACACGATTTCATCCTCGTATCGGCCTATCGTCAAAGGAACCGAAATTTGTCGGGTAACTTTGAGCTGTCTTTGATTGTTCAACCACCTACGGTTATAAGGCCGTGGATGCTTCCTGGTCTCTATACCTAGCTTATCCACTAATGACACGATTCGACTAAGGACCGGCTTGCTCTAGTACAGGTGAGAGAGATAGATCCACGACTTCAAGGAGTTTCCGAGAAGAGATGCTAAGGCGTGGGAGAATTCCCGAAAATCCCTAGACCCAATTCCGACAAAGAACACTTTGAAACGAGGGGGTGGCTGCGTTGTTGGGAGAATCCGGGGAAGAAGATGATAAGGCGTGGGAGATGAATCCCGAAAATCCTTATGCCCTAATTCCGAGAAGAACTCACACGAACGACGGATCGAAGGTTGCGTCGAGAAGATGCAGAAATAATCTCGATAAACCGAATAAGATTTCAATGACTAACCATCAAGAAATCGAGAGAGAAAAGAGAAGAATCTCTGAAAATAACTTGATAAAAATGTTGTATGTTTTTCGACAATGAGGGAGAAGAAGAGATAAAGAGAAAAATTCAAAAGACAAGTCAAAGGTCTTTCTCGAAAATGAGAGAGAAGACCACATAGAAAATGACAAAGAAATTAATACAAGTTTGAACAACCATTGGAATTCCGCCAGAAATTCCCGCGGAGAATTTCCCCAGGGAAAGTCCCTCGAAAAGTCCCTCGGGAATAAATCCCTCGGAATTTCCTTCTGAAAATCCCCCCGCGGAACTCTCAAGAAGTCGGACCGTTTAGCGGTGTAAGCCGGTTGCCTCGTTAAAACCTCTATACGGAAAACCCATTGGGATAAAACCATATACAGGAAAAAGAGTACAAACGACCAAACCTCATAGAGAGTTCGAAGATAATGAGGTGAGGACGGGTTGTGTACGTTGATCCTCCTCGTTCCTTGCATCCGTGAGTAAGTTTTGAACCGCTCCCGCTAGTTGCCGTGCGTTAGACCGTGTGATGGGTCCTTCGGGAATGACCATTGCGTCTTCTTGAACCTCCACCGAAGCCATCATGTCCATGATCATATCATCCCCCTTCTCTTGAAAAGGATTTGCCCTCAAATCGATTTCATCTGCAACATAAGGAATAATATCAGCAACATTAAAACTTGAACTTATCGAATACTTACCTTGGAGATCGAGTTTGTAGGAGTTGTCGTTGATCTTTTCCACCACCGTGAACGGCCCATCGACTCTTGGCAAGAGTTTTGACTTTCTTTCCTCCGGGAACCGTTCTTTTCGTAGATAAATCCAAACAAGATCGCCGGGTTCAAAAACCTTCTTGTTTCGCCCCTTGTTTGCATGCTTGCGGTATTGTTCTGTCTTACGTTCGATGTTTGCTTTCGCCTTCTCGTGCATCTGTTTGACCATCTCGGCCCGTTTCTTACCGTCCATACTCACATGTTCACTCAAAGGTAAAGGAGTTAATTGGAGAGGAGTAAGCGGATTAAAACCATAAACGAGTTCAAAAGGAGAAAACAAAGTCGTAGAATGCTGCGCATGATTATAAGCAAATTCTATATGAGGCAAACAATCTTCCCACGATCTAAGATTCTTTTTAACAAAACAGTCCGCAAAAGAGCTCCTAATGTCCTATTAACCACCTCGGTTTGACCATCAGTTTGCGGATGACAAGTCGTAGAGAAACAAAGTTTCGTTCCTAACTTAGCCCAAAGAGTCTTCCAAAAATAGCTAAGAAACTTTATATCTCTGTCCGACACTATAGTCCTAGGCATTCCATGCATGCGAATAACTTCCCTAAAGAATAATTCGGCTATGTTCGATGCATCATCAGTTTTATGGCAAGGAATAAAATGCGCCATCTTAGAAAACCTATCGACTACCACAAAAATCGAATCATTACCTTTCCTAGACTTAGGCAATCCTAACACAAAATCCATAGAGATATCGGTCCAAGGAGCACTAGGAATAGGTCGAGGAGTATACAGACCTTGGTTTTGACGTTTAGATTTTGCATACTTACAAGTCGTGCACCGGTTGCAAACACGTTCCACATCGCGTTTCATATGCGGCCAAAAGAAGTGATCTTGCACGATATGAAGTGTTTTGGCAACGCCAAAATGTCCCATAAGTCCACCGCCATGTGCTTCCCTAATAAGCAAATCTCGCAAAGAAGAGTTAGGTATACAAAGGCGGTTCTCGTAAAACAAGAAACCGTCGCTTCGAAAGTATTTTCCAAATGCGAATTTAGAACAAGAGAGAAACACTTCTTGGAAATCAGAATCGGTTGCATATGCTTCCTTGATCATCTCAAACCCAAGAATCTTAGCATCTAGTGTCGAGATAAGAATGTACCTCCGAGACAATGCATCGGCAATGACGTTTTCCTTACCTTGTTTGTACTGAATTACGTACGGAAACGTCTCGATGAATTCGACCCAACATGCGTGCCTCTTATTCAACTTTTGTTGGGTCTTCAAGTGCTTGAGAGATTGATGATCGGTATGAATGATGAACTCCTTCGGCCATAGGTAATGCTGCCACGTTTGGAGAGCTCGGACCAAGGCATAAAGCTCCTTGTCGTAAGTCGGATAATTGAGCGTTGCTCCTCCAAGTTTCTCGCTGAAGAAAGCCACGTGTTTCTTCTCCTGCATAAGTACAGCACCTATACCAATACCAGAAGCGTCACATTCAATCTCGAAAGCTTTCATAAAATCGGGTAAAATAAGTAAAGGGGCGTGAGTGAGTTTGTTTTTCAGTAATTGGAACGCATCCTCTTGAGCTTGTTCCCATCGAAATCCCACGTCCTTCTTGATAACCTCGGTAAGTGGTGCGGCAATCGTACTGAAATCACGAACGAATCGTCGATAAAATCCCGCCAAACCGTGAAAACTCCGGACCTCGCTAACGGTCTTTGGGCTCGGCCAATCGCGGATCGCCTTTATCTTGTTCTCGTCAACCTGTATGCCCTGAGAACTAACCACAAAACCTAAAAAGACAACGTTATCTGAACAAAAAGAACATTTCTTCAAATTTCCAAATAACCGTTCATTCCTAAGCACATCTAACACCAATCGCAAGTGTTCCACATGTTCGTCTAGGTTCTTACTATAAATCAGAATATCGTCAAAGTAGACAACTACAAAGACGCCTATATAAGACCTAAGAACATGGTTCATTAAACGCATAAACGTGCTAGGAGCATTCGTCAAACCAAACGGCATTACTAACCACTCATATAGACCGTGTTTGGTTTTAAAAGCGGTTTTCCACTCTTCACCTTCCTTCATCCGGATTTGGTGATAACCACTCTTAAGATCTATCTTAGTAAACACACTAGATCCATAAAGCTCATCTAACATATCGTCTAACCTCGGGATCGGATGACGATACTTTACCGTTATGTTGTTTATCGCGCGGGAATCGACACACATCCGCCAAGTACCGTCTTTCTTCGGCACAAGTAGTACGGGTACAGCACATGGGCTCATACTTTCCCGTATATGTCCTTTAGACATCAGCTCATCTACTTGGCGTTGCAATTCTTTAGTTTCCACGGGATTTGTTCGATACGCCGGCCGGTTCGGAAGAGTAGCGCCGGGGACAAAGTCGATTTGATGCTCGATTCCGCGGAGTGGTGGCAAACCACTTGGACCATCGTCCGGGAACACATCAGCATACCCCTGCAAAAGAGATGAAACAGTACTCGGAATATCCGGTTCGGTATTAGTCATGCTCGAGAGAGCATCCCTAAAAACTAATAGAACAAAAGATTGCCGAGAAACGAGAGCATGTTTTAGTTCACTCGGTTTGATAAATAATGATTCATTCACAAGTGTTTTCTCACATGTCTTAGTACCTATACTCTCGGTTTTATCAGAATGAGAAGACGAGGGATCACTTACCTTGCTTTTGTCGTGATTCTTTTCAAGCTTATGGTTATCGAGATATACCTCATGCGGCGAAAGTGGAGCAAGAGTAATCTTTCGGCCGTGATGCTCAAAGGAATGCTTGTTCGTAAATCCGTTATGAACGGCTCTACGGTCATATTGCCACGGTCTTCCAAGTAGGATATGACCAGCTTCCATATGTAGAACATCGCACACTATTTCGTCCTCGTACCGGCCGATTGTCAAAGGAACCGAAATTTGTCGGGTAACTTTGAGCTGTCTTTGATTGTTCAACCATCGAAGGTTGTAAGGCCGTGGATGCTTCCTGGTCTCCATACCTAGCTTATCCACTAAAGTAGTGCTAGCAACATTAGTACAACTTCCACCATCTATAATTAGACTACATACGTTGCTTTTAACCATGCAACGGGTATGGAAGAGATTTTCTCGTTGTTCGTTTTCAATGACCGGTTCCTGGGCAAGAAGAACACGTCTCGCCACTAAGAGTTCCCCATCAACCGCATGCTCTTCATAATCGTCAAAGATTGGAGCGGTTTCTGTCTCTTCTTCATCGTCGGTCACGATTTCACCGTTTTCTAGCATCATCATCGCGCGTGCGTTTGGGCACTTGTTCGCGTAATGCCCTTTGCCTCTGCACTTAAAACATTCAATATTACGATTACGCATAGGATTCGAATCACCCTTACCCTTGTAGTCATGACCGGAAGATTACGGTTTGAAATCCGCCTTTGGCTTAGAATCGGTCCTTGGGGGATAATTCGGTTTGTCTCATTTGATGAAGCTCGGCTTTGAGCTTGAAGCGTAAGGTTGTCGTGACACGCTTCTTCTCTTGAGTTGCTGTTCCACTAGGACAGCCTTATGCAACATTTCCTCCAAAGTCGCATACGTTTTCATTTCCATACGGTCTTGTAATTCGCGGTTCATGCCGGCTAAGAACCGTGCCATCGTGGCATCACTCGGCCCATCCACATCAGCCTTTAGCATCAGCTTTTCCATCTCCTGGAAATAGTCTTCCACGTTTTTACCTCCTTGACCTAAACGCCTTAACCGTTGGTGAAATTCCCGGTGGTAGTGTAGCGGTACGAACCGCCTTCGCATAAGTGCGATCATCTCCGTCCATGTCTCCACGGGATTCTCACCGCTGCGTCTCCTGTTTGTCACAATTTGATCCCACCAGTCAATAGCGTATTCATGAAATTCAGTAGCGGCTAACCTGACTTTTTTGTATGCGGAAAAGTTTTGGCAATCGAAAACGAGTTCGATTTTCTTTTCCCATTCGAGGAAGGCGTCCGGATCGTTCTTTCCGTAGAACGGGGGAATGCGAAGTTTCTGATGTAAGAACCGGTGGTGGCTCTCACGTCAAGGTGATAGATGCGGTGAGCAAGGCAGGCGGTCGCCCTCTCCTTAGCTCCTTTGATGATTGAAGGTGGAAGTAATCTAACACGTAGGCGGTCGCCCTCTCGTGTGGGATTGAGGAGTGGTATGATGATGGAGTGAGTTCACGACACAAAGATTTGATGAGCCTTTGATACGGTGAAGAACTAAGCTTGCTTGAATCGCACAAACAAAGCTAAGAACAAGGGTTATCTCAAGAAGGTACTTGAAGATGAACTGCGTTATTTTATTGATATGCAAAAAAAGAGTGTCGAACTACAACGCCGCAAAGGAACCTTATAAAG
>PKML01043666.1:75549-89077 GCA_002933935.1 Eutrema yunnanense | reverse complement strand
GAGAAGAACTCACACGAACGACGGATCGAAGGTTGCGTCGAGAAGATGCGGAAATAATCTCGATAAACCGAATAAGATTTCAATGACTAACCATCAAGAAATCGAGAGAGAAAAGAGATGAATCTCTGAAAATAACTTGATAAAAATGTTGTATGTTTTTCGACAATGAGGGAGAAGAAGAGATAAAGAGAAAAATTCAAAAGACAAGTCAAAGGTCTTTCTCGAAAATGAGAGAGAAGACCACATAGAAAATGACAAAGAAATTAATACAAGTTTGAACAACCATTGGAATTCCGCCAGAAATTCCCGCGGAGAATTTCCCCCGGGAAAGTCCCTCGAAAAGTCCCTCGGGAATAAATGCCTCGGAATTTCCCTCGGAAAATCCCCCCGCGGAACTCTCAAGAAGTCGGACCGTTTAGCGGTGTAAGCCGGTTGCCTCGTTAAAACCTCTATACGGAAAACCCATTGGGATAAAACCGTATACAGGAAAAAGAGTACAAATGACTTACACAAACAGCCAAACCTCATAGAGAGTTCAAAGATAATGAGGTGAGGACGGGTTGTGTACGTTGATCCTCCTCGTTCCTTGCATCCGTGAGTAAATTCCGAACCGCTCCCGCGTCGTGCCTTAGACCATGTGATGGGTCCCTCGGGAATGACCATTGCGTCTTCTTGAACCTCCACCGAAGCCGTCATGTCCATGATCATATCAACTAAAGTAGTGCTAGCAACGTTAGTACAACTTCCACTGTCAATTATAAGACTACATACCTTACTTTTGACCATGCATCGGGTATGGAAGAGGTTCTCTCGTTGTTCGTTCTCAACGACCGGTTTCTGGGCAAGAAGAACACGTCTAGCTACTAATAGCTCTCCATCAACTGCATGTTCCTCATAATCGTCAAAGATTGGTGCGGTTTCATTTTCTTCTTCCTCGTCGGTCACGATTTCGCCATTTTCTAACATCAACATGGCTCGGATATTTGGGCATTTGCTCGCATAATGTGCTTTGCCTCTGCACTTAAAACACTCAATATCACGATTACATATATGATTAGAATCGACCTTACCCTTGTAGTCATGACCGGACGAACTCGGCTTATAGTCCGTCTTAGGCTTAAAATCGATCCGGGGAGGATAAGTCGGTTTCTCTCCTTTGGGGTAACTCGGCTTTGAGCTAGAAGCATATGGTTGGTGTGAGACGCCTTTCCTTTTGAGATGTTGCTCCACTAAAATAGCCTTGTGTAACAGTTCTTCCACGGTCGCATATGATTGCATCTCCATGCGGTCTTGTATGTCGCGGTTCATACCGGCTAAGAACCTTGCCACTATGGCGTCACTTGGTTCATCTACTCCAGCCTTAAGCATAAGCTTTTCCATCTCTTGGAAGTAGTCTTCCACGCCTTTAGTTCCTTGACTTAACCGTCTCAACCGTTGGTGAAGTTCTCGATAGTAATGGAGCGGCACGAAACGTCTTCGCATTAGTATGATCATTTCCGTCCATGTCTCTACGGGGTTCTCTCCATTACGCCTCCTGCTTGTCACAATTTGATCCCACCAGTCAATAGCATATTCATAGAATTCATTGGCGGCTAACCTGACTTTTTTATGCTCGGTAAAATTTTGGCAATCGAACACCAATTCGATTTTCTTTTCCCATTCGAGGAAAGCGTCCGGGTCATTCCACCAAGACCATTATCGTTCCGTCTTCGGGGTTGCGGATGTCTAACTCGGTTTCCCTCGGATGAGTCTCCGCGATCGTAAAATGGATTGTCTTCCGGCTCGTATTGTTGCGATCGGGCTCTCCTACGTCTAGCCGACGCATGACAACTTCCTCATCCCACGCTCTGTTCGGATCTCAAATCCTCAGCCCCATTAACCTTTTGATCGAGGCCTTGATTTTTATTTTCCCTTCGCGGCATCCGGACCTCAAGCGCGGCCATACGATCTCTCATCTCTTGTAGGATTTGAGTGATACCGTCCATCTTTTGGTTCATGGCGGCTTCTCGTTCTCTCCTTGAGCGTGAAGTAGCGGTCTCGCTTTCATCCGACATTTGTTTCTCGCACAAAAATCAAACAAACTCTTTAGTGTATGCAAAATTCAGAAATTCCACAAATTGCAAATTTTTCAAATTTCACAAAAACGATTTTTCCTTCTTTTTTTTTTATAAGATTTAATTTAATTAATCAAAACAAAAAATAAAACCCAAAAAAAATCGAAAGAAGATGAAGGGATAGAATGGATAGATCTCACCGATTTTAAGAGCAAGTGTCTCTGATACCACTTGATATGAATCGTCTAAGGACCGGCTTGCTCATGGTACGGTGGAGGTTGGATAATCCTCGACTTCAAGGAATCCACGAAGAAATATGCTAAGGCGTGAGTGATGAACTCGAAAATCCTTAGGCCCAATCGACGATGAACGATTTGAAACAAGGGGGTGGCTTGGATGCTTGAGGGATCCGGAAATAAGGAAGATAAAGCGTGGGTGTTAACCCAAAAATCTTTATGCCCCTTATCACGAGAAGGAAATGATCAAGCAATCGTATCGATGGCTGCGTCGAAGTGTTGCAGAAGACACTCGATAAACCAAAATAATTTCGATGAAAAGATTCAAAGAAATCGAGAGAAACAAGAGTAAAAACTCTGAAATAATTTTGATAAAAATGATAATGTGTTTCGACAATGAGGGGGAGAAGAGAAGATAAAGAGAAAGAAAAGAGAATAGTCAAAGGTCTAATCTCGAAAATGAGAGAGAGAAGACCTCAAAAATTACAACAAAATTAAAAGATAGTTTGAATGTCTTTTGGGATTCCGCCGAAAATCCCCTCAGAAAAATCCCTCGGGAAAGTCCCTCGGAAATAATCCCTCGGAAAATCCCCCCGCGGAATTCTCGAGAGATTGGACCGTTAGACGGTGTAAGCCGGTTGCCTCGTTAAAACCTCTATACGGAAAACCCATTGGGACAAAACTGTATACAGGAAAAAGAGTACTACACGACTTACACAAACGGCCAAACCCCAAGAAGAATTCGAAGATAGTGAGGTGAGGACCGGGTGCATAAGTTGATCCTCCTCGATCCGGGAATCCGTAAGTAAGCTCTGCACCGCTCCTGCTAGCTTCCGTGCCTTGGACCGGGTGATAAGGCATGTTGGGATGACCATCGCGTCTTTTTGAACCTCATCCAATGCCTTCATGTCCATGATCATATCATATTGTGGGGATAAAAACCACACACAATCCCATTAAATCTATAGTAAAAAGGCCCAGTGAAGTCAAGGAGTCTAACGAGGTCAAATGAATAAGCGAGGTAATGGGCAAAGCTGAAAAACCTACCAGAGTGAACATATATATACAGTCAAAGTGTATTAAATGCAGGACCGTTTGTCAACTCCGTCGAGACGAAAGACTCGTTCAAATCGTTGAGTTAAGTCACGTAAACGTTACGGACGGAGCCTCGACTTATAGAACATTCATGGCGAATCAGGCGGAGTTAATAGAGACGTTAAACACGATCTCAAACTATAAAACAAGGACGAGAGCACGGGGCAAAAAAAAAACTTTTTTCCAACTCGCAACACCACTCTCTAATGAAACTTAGCTCTATACTCAAACACTTGTCTCGTCTTTGTTCTTGTTCTTGTAAAACTCTCATGAGAATCGAAATACTAATCTAGTTTACCTCGCAAAAACCTTTTCCAAAACACTCTCAAATCATGTATGTTCTCATCGAGCAACAAACTCTATGTTTATTGCTCGATAGTCCCTTGGTTCTTCTTTTCTTTAAGATAAGCCAAAGACCCATCCACTTTCACTATTTACAAATTTTGACGGTTGTATTTCCAGCTACAAAAGTTTAACGCTAGATGGAGGGAGACATGCAAGTCTAAACCCAGCGCGGAAAAACCACCATAGAAGAACATGCAGTATTGCGTGAGGTCGCGGATAGGGTCACCACCGATCTTACCGTAGTCCTAGAAGGGGCAATAACCACGATGAACCAAAACCTTGAAAAAGTTATTTCGGATAAGTAGTATTAGCCCAATCATTTGTTGAGCTCCGCTCAGAGGTAGTAAGAACGCAAGTTCCACCACCGCCCAATGTTTTACCAACACTAGCTCCACAAGGTGCTTCATCATCACCGGCGACACAATGTGTTTCATCGACACCCACTATGCCACTTGGAAGTAACATAATTAGCACCATATCCCCGCTTAGGGACTGGTCCGTTCTACCAAGGGCATGGAAGTGGAAGTGCACAAGTGCCATTGAGAGATGGAATACGGGTCGATCCGTCGGGTTTTCCTCCACCACCTTCATTCGATCCGTTAAAACAGCATCCTCGGAACCCGGATCAAAGTCCAATTTTGACCCCGGAAGCCGAGCGAAGGACGAACAAGGCCAGCATATTCCACAGAGGATAGATCCAACAACTTATCCTCCACCACCACGTTTTGATCCACTTAATTTGCATCAGCGAAATCCGGATCAAAGACCCGTCCCAACTACCGATTTTGAACAAAGGAACGGACAATGACAATTCGACCCACAAATAGTATGAAACCGCGATCCACTCGCCGGGAATCCGAGATTCAATGTAGATTCAACATATTCAACATGATTGTAATACATTGATCAGATTATGGCAGAAAACCAGGAAAGATTACATAATGTAAATTCACGAATCCATAATACCACTAGCGCAACTCCCGAGAGCGATCGCGTGGTCGAAGAGCCTAACCGAACTTCATTCTCAATTCGTATTGAGAACACGCCTATCAGAGACGTGGAAAAACTGAAACTTTCAGTCTATGAAGGAAATACGGATCCTAAATCGCACTTAACCACATTTAGGATTGCAGTTGGAAGAGATCATTTTAATGAATTCAAAGAGATGCCGGATTGTGTAAACTTTTTGTAGAGCATCTTGCAGGGCCAGCCTTTGATTGGTTCTCTCGATTGGGAGAACGGTCTATTGACAATTTTCCCAGCTCTCAGTTAGTTTTCTTTCCATTATGGCATGTGTCGCGACCAAACTGCCATGAACGACCTAAAATTAAGTGGCTCACATCCATTGGAGCGATATCACAATATATAGTATCCTTGTAAAAGGCTCAGATCGAGAAAGAAACCAGCGCCCGATGAGTAATCTTCACCTATCTACCTTATGAAATCCAAAGCAGCATATATGGAACATGATGATCTTCTCGTTTTAAACCGTGTTTTCGAACTGTTTCTCAGAGACGACATTGTGACAACTTCCCGAGTCAATTACAAAGTTGCAAAGCTTTCCTTTGATAGTACAAACCGACTAAAAGATGTTGGATCGAAGCCATGTAATGAGGACATCAAACGAGAACAAGCCGAAATCTCTACTTGCCTTGCATCTGAACGCATTGAGCCCAATGGGCCTTACCACCTACAAGCCCAACCTCTCCTTCTAGAATTCCAAGAAGCCCAAAATGTTAGAAAATCTTTGAGTCTATTAAAGACACAAAATAAATCAGAGTATCTCGAGATACAAAGCTGATCACACTTACCATATTTGGCCACGGAAGCATATTTCCTTAGTGCACAACAACCATGCCATTTACCTTTGAAGCTTAGGGTTTGCTTGCTTGTCTTTTCTATTATGTGTGATTTCCTTATAAAGCAGGTGGGATCTTTGTCTTTGTGTGGATTCACATAGACATTGATTCGTGTTCTTATCTCAAAGACTCCTGCAACTTTGAGTGGCAAACTTCAATCCGCAACAAGCTTGTCCACTTTGACATCTTGTGATCAATAAGATTTGGTGGATTCCAATCTTATATCATATGGTATAAGAGCTAAAAGCTCCTATATATTCTAAGTTGTGTTCATCCAACCTTTATCTTTTCATTTTTCTGGTTTGCTTTTGTTTCGTTTTGTAAACCGGAAAAAAAAATCATAAAAATTGTTTTCTGTTTTCTGTTTTTGTTTAATTTAGTTTCATTAAAAAAATGTGTTTCTTTGTTTTATTGTTAGTTTTCTTCTCATAAAACGAAAATCAAAAAAAAAATTACTTGTTTACATTTGCTTTGGAATTTTTCCTTTTCTTTGAAAAATACATAAAAAATATGTTTTGATATTTCTTTTCAAAAAACAAAATCCACGATAAAATAGTTTTGCTTTTTTCTGAATAGTTTGTTTCATTTAAGAAAATAAACTAAAACAAAAAAAAAATTGTTCGATTTTGATTTAGTTCGGTTTTGTGTCTTTATATATATAAAAAAACAGAAAAATGGCTAGCGATCCAAGATATGACACGGATAATAGCCATATCCAAAATAAGGAGGACACGGAAAACATGCCTTGGAATCTTCTAAAACAAAAAAAATATCATTTTGGAGGCACACCGGATCCTAACGTGTACTTTGAGTGGGAGCATAAGATGAATGAATTCTTCATCTCATGTGACTGTCCGGAGTTTGAGAAGGTGTTTATTGCAACGGCTCAGCTCGTCGATGAAGCCCAATATTGGTGGAGCGAAGAAACAACTAATGGAATTTAGTCTGGTTTATTTCGACACCATACTTGGGAGGAGATGCGAAATCGCTTGAAGAAGCAATACATCCCACGAGATCACTATAGAGAAATCCAAAGACAATTTCGTATGCTTCACCAAGGTGAGAAGACAGTCCTAGATTATCATAGGCAGTTCATGTATCTCTGCATTCGACTCAATCCCGGAGTGAGCGATGATAACATCATGGATTAGTTTGCCTATAGATTGAGTGGTCCAATCCGGTTCAATCTACATGGATACTCTTATAAAGACTTGGAGGTTATGTTCCAACAAGCCATTCAACTTGAGAAGTTCTTCGGATCAGAGAATGATCATGATGAAAATCAGGATTTGAGGACAAATCATTTTGACGAAGGAGAGTATGATGAGGATATCAAACGAGAACAAGCTGAAATCTCTACTTGCCTTGCATCTAAACGCATTGAACCCAATGGGCCTTACTCGCCGGCCGAGTCATCACGAGGATAGATTTTGTCAAGGAATAAACCTCGACGTTGTTGAATTGGGCACGCTCTTTGGCGATGAACAGGTTCTCCGCGCGCATAACATTTAAGAGCTGGAGGTATTGTTGAACGGCGTAGTGTTGTTTCCTCAGAACTGGTGGTGGTACGATTGTTTGATTGTGATTTTGAAGATGAATCCGTCGATGTCTAACCGCCCTCCTGATCCATCACAGTGGACCTATTTTTCCATGAATTTTGCTTGTAAGAAGCATCCACGACAAACGGTGCTCAAGATCTCGTGTACGTTTGTCTTCATTAATCTGCATAAATGGTAGTAAAACTTATTAATATTTGGGCAAATTGCTATTTTTACCCCAAAATTTCGTTTATATGACAAAAATACACTGTCATTTCAATCAAATGATGCGCTACACTTTCGGGGGTGGAAAATTACAGTTACCCCTTTATGACCAAACAAAAAACGCGAAACCGCTATTACCATTTTAACCTTCGCGACATGTCAGACTTCTATAGAGGTCTGACATTTAGACTCTAATAGAAGTCTGATTGATTTCTCTTACCAGACTTCTCTCAGACGTATTCGAGAAGTCTAATACAAATTAAAATAGTAAATTTAAATTTTAAAATTAAAAAAAAAATTTGTTAAAACTTTTTTTACAATAATTAAATAAAGACGATTTTGATGTATAGAAATTAATATTTCATAAAATTGAATCAAATTAAACAAGGTTAGTTAATTTTGCCTATACCTCAATAAATATCAGACTTCTCGAAGAAGTCTGATACAGATTTAATTAGTAAATGAAAATTTAAAAATTGTAAAAAATTATTTTGTTAAAAATTTCTTATACATAAATTAAATATAGACGATTTCGAAGTATTAAAATTAAATTTCATAAAATTGAATCAAATTAAAAACATGTAAGGCAAAGTAGGTTGTAAACCTCAAAACATGCTTTGTAATGGAAACATTTACATATAACTTTAGGGTTAGATTCATGGTTTACCAAATTTACATTTGAAATTTTAAATTTGCACATATGTGTTGTAATGTGTATATATTTCACGAATTTGATGCTTCCTAGAAGTTATGTTTTAATATTGTCACTCATAACTGCTAAATATTAGATTTAGGGTTACTCGGACTTATCGGAGATGTCTGAGAGAATCGGGATTTCTCAGAGATTACCAGACTTCAATTTTAATCTGATTTTTTAAAATTCAATTGCAAAACTACCCTCTCGTTGACTATATGGGTTTCGTCAGATTTCTAAATTGAAAATCGACGATATGCAAAAATCCATACCTATATCCGTTTAGAGTTTGTTTTCACCCTCGTCGAGAGCCCAGAACGTCTAATATCACCGAAATTCCGCAAGCCCAGTCGTGTTTTACCATTTTTATGCCATAATTTCCGATTTTGGTACGTTTGAATCGGAAAATCAGTGGGAAAATGAGAGAAATCGGAGAGAGAAGTCGCGAAAGGTGTTTACGAGCTCTATTCTTGAGCTTTAATGGCAGGAAAAACGGGTTAGTTACTGCATTAACTCGTCGACGATGGTGGTTGTCGTGGTTTCTTAGACTTCTCAGAGAATCGGGGTTTCTCAAACTTCTCAGAAAAGTATGAAACGTATTTAATTTGAAAATTTAAATTTTAAAAATATTAAAAATTTAGTTTTTAGAAATTTTTACTACATAAATTACACATACTCATTGTTGCTGTATATAAATTAAAAGTACATAAAATTTATTCAAATTGAATCATTGGAGATGAATTTGGATCTAAACACAAGTTTGCGTTTTCTCATACTTCTCCGAGAAGTCTGAATTGTATTTAATATGAAAATTTAAATTAAAAAATAATTAAAAAAATTTCATACAAATTTTTGATACATAAATTAAACATAATCATTGTAGATGTATATAAATTTAAATTACATAAAAGTTAGTCAAAATGAGTGAGTATGAGATAAATTTGGATCTAAACACCATGTAGGTAAGAGTTTACGGTTTACGGGCTCAATATTTGTTGGATTAGGGTTCAAAGTTTGCCCTTGGAGTGTAATTAACTATAAAAGAGTGTGAATATCGAGTTATATATTGCATTGTGCAAATAACAAAGAAAACAAGAGTTTTGTCTATGTTCGACATATGAAGTTGGATATCATGTTCTTATCTGTAGGGTTAGATTGAGAGTTTCTAAATTTTTAATTCATAATGTTTTTTTTACATATACTGGTTAGTTTGTGACTAAGTTAAACGAGTTTGATGTTTGTTATAAGTTTTCTATATAATATGATGGTATTTAAGTAGTAATTATCAAGTTTAGGGTTTATCAGACTGCCATTTCAGTCTGATCATGTCCATGGTTTATCAGACTTCTTGATGGAAACATGTGAATTAACCTGAAATAAGTTACCATACTTGTGATTTTACCCCATATATAAACTAAAGTTACCAACCCTAATCTGTAAAAGTCATTATCGACTCTCTCTCTCTAAAACAGGAAGAATCTCTCTCTCTCTAAACTCTCTCAAACATCTCTCCGGAAACCCTCGTCACCGCCACCACCACCGCCACCGCCACCGCCGTCGTCAGCTTCTTCAGTCTGGTAATTACCTCTCCTTTTTCGTGTCACCTTACCAGTCCATCCATCTATCTCTCTTCATCTTTTCACCACAACTACATTTTCTTGTAGGTCGAATCGCCACCGCCACCGCCGCCGCCACCGCCCTCGCCGTCGTCAACTTCGTCTTTGCAACTGAGTTAAGCTTCCTAGAAACAAGTTTTTCGCCTTCTACTCTACTTTTTCTGCAAAATTTTTAGATCTATACGAAATAAGACCATTTTTCCATGTTCTTTGCCTAGATATAAACAAACAGATGGGTTTTTAATTAATTATGTTTTAGATCTACAAGATAGAAGTCCATTTTTCTATGTCAAACAAAAGTTCTAGGTCTGGTATGTATTTTGATGCTTGGTTGTATTCAGTCCAAAAAAAACTTGAAAATTACTATATTAGAAGTCGGAAAGTGAATTAGACTCGATACGAAGTCTGATACTTGACCTGATCTTAATTAGACTCGATTAGAAGTATGAAATTATACTTTCATTTAAGTAGACTCTGTTAGAAGTCTGAAATTAGACTTTTCCGAATTAGACTCTTTTAGAAGTCTGAATTTTGACTTGATTTTAAATTACACTTTATTAGAAGTCTGGATTTAGACTTGTTTTAATTTTTGCGAATGTTTTCTGGTACACAGGATGGGGCGATTCAGTCACCTTCCAACGTCGAGGAGTTCATGTTCAACAGGTCGACGTCGATCTGGATCATCCTACGGATTCCCCAAGAAATACTTATGCGGTCTGGAGCCCGTCATGCGAACATCCACTACTGCCGATAATCTGGGAAGAAGATTCTTCGGATATCGTAACTATGACGTAATGGCCTCTATATGTCATGTGGTTCGTTTTTTTTCTTTTTCTGCTTATTATAATTTGGGATCTTAATATGATTGTATAAATGTGGCTGTATAGGATGGTGGTTACCATAAAATGAAGTGGTGGGATGAGGCTATGACTGAGGAGTTTAACGATAAGTAATCTGACGTTGAGTTGAAGAGTCCGACGTTCGCTGGTGCTATTATTATCGTCCTGATCATGTTTATCTGTTTTGGTTTCTTGTAATAGGTGACAATTTGTAACCAAAATTTCTATTTTTTCCATGGAACGAGATATTTGATTATGAAGTCGGTTTAATTTATATGTGTCCTTCTTTACTATGTTAGACAGTTTATGAAGTCTGAATTTATTAGACTTCTTTCGAAGTCTGAAAAACTTAAACTTTTGAAAACTTTCACAAGTCTGGTCCTGAAAATATCACCATTTCAGACTGCAAAACGAGTCTGGCCGTAGAAGTATTTTTCAAATACTTCTAAGTGGCAATTAAAAATATTAGAAAAAACCGCAGAAAAAAGCGGGAATTTTGCCGCCCAAAATTTTCAGACTTCTCGCTCAATTATCTCATCACTATCATACTGCTAAAAGAGTCTGATATCAGATCTGGTTTCTCTCTCCTCGCCGTTGTCACCGCTCCTTCAAGTCTTCGTCAGTACATCAGACTTCCACCAGATCTAATCCTTCTCAGGTTTGGTTACCTGTGTGGGCTCTATTGTAGATCATCACCCAAAACTTTGAGCGGAGTATGACGTTTTTTCTTAGCATTCCGATCCAACGTTGAACATGTGTGGGCTCTATCGTAGATCATCACCCAAAACTTGTTTGGTTCATTCTTACCAGCCGCTTGAAGCTTCCAGTAGCATCCTTCCACAAGACAATTAGCGACAAACAGGCTCTTGTCAGACTTATCTACTGTAAATGCGTATTTCCTCATTATCGCCGTCAAACGCAGCTCTGATATAAGATCTTGCTTCCTATCAAAACATTTTCCGAGAAAGATGCCTTCAAACCAATTTCTTCCTCGACCAGCAAATCGTTTAGCCACACGCTGCAACTCGTAAGTCTTATTATCTTCATCTTCTTTATCATCTTCATCTTCATCTCCCACTTTCCCATACATGCTATAATCTACACCATCATAGTAAGACTCAGCGTGTTTCTTGAAAACTTGCTCTGGCCCATCAGCACCACCACCAACACCACCATCATCACCACCACCACCACCACCACCACAAATAGAATCATCTGATATTGAGCCCACATCTTCGTCTTCCCAGTTTTTGTCTTCGTCTTCCCAGTTTTTGTCTTCGTCATCTTCATCTTCATCTTCATCTTTTACATTGTGATTCCCCGCATCTTGATATGCCAAACCGGATCGGCTCGAGACACAAAGACGGATTAAATGCGCACTAGCTAACTCGACCATGCTCCTTACTTGCCTATCATTTGTGACATAAATAGGAGGGCTATCCGGACCGATCTGTTGCAAGAGTGGTTCCGGTAACGGATATGATAACTCCACCAACTCGGTTTTCTTGTCCAGCATATAATCATCTTGTACCATCTCAACAAGTTCACAATATGTAGAACGATCGCCCAAAGTGATAAACCGCCCTCCTTTGACAGTATCCACCACAAAATACCAAATCTGGTATCTCACAACCCATTCACCAAAATTAACACGTAGATGCACCATTATCTATAAAAACAATCATGGAAAAACAACATTAGCGATCTTAATGGAAATATCAGACTTCTTCGCGAAGTCTGATTCTATTAGCTACATTGCCAGAATTATTTAAAAATAATTACCGAACATAAGCATGTAAAACTAACGCAGGAAGAACATATACAACTGACACACATATAAAAAATTTAAAATCAACGAAATTCATCACAAATATACAAAAAACGGTTTAAAAAAATTTGTCAATCAAGACTGCCACAAAAGTCTGACAAACAGTACGTCAGACCTCTATGGCAGTCTGAAAAAGAGGGTATTTTTGCAATTAGAATGTTACAAAGCAGACTTCGGATGCAGTATGACGAAAAGTTATCAAAGCAGACTTCTATCGCAGTCTGACAAAAAGGGTATTTTTGCAATTGACCCAAACTTTGATTTTTTTGTTAGACTGCATTAGATGTCTGAGAAAAAGAAAAAGATATTTCTGCAATTGACCAAAATTTTGACTTTTTTGTCAGACTTCTCCCGCAGTCTGAAAAAATTATGGGGTAGTTTTGCAATTGACCGAAGTTTGACTTTCGTTCCCAGACTTCCACGACAGTCTGAAGAAATCCTTCAGACTATGATAGAAGTCTGCCATAAATTGGTGTATTTTTTGCGTTGACCAAAATCTTCGATATCAGACTTCTTTAGCAGTCTGAAACATTTCATCATTTTCAGACTGCCATAAAAGTCTGAAATTTTTTCCCTCCTATTCAGACTGCCAAAGAAGTCTGATACTTTTTCAACCATTTTGGTCAACTTTTGAAAAATGTCGGTCAATTACTACCAGTACCCTGTTTTTTTTTCAGACTTCTGATTCCGTCTGAAAAAACAGTCAACTTCCGGTCAAAGTCTCTCATTTTTCCTTCATACTGGATATGAAGTCTGAATAAAAAGTCAAGTTTTTGGTCAATTGCAAAACTACCCTATGCCTCGATTAGAGGATTTTTCTTGATTTTTTTGTTTTCAAAGGAAATTACCAGACTTCAATTTTAATCTGAGTATTTAAAAGTCAATTGCAAAACTACCCTCTCGTTGACCATGTGGGTTTCATCAGACTTCTAAAGCAGTCTGAGTATACAACTCAGATTTGAAAATCGACGATATGCAAACATTTGTACCGATATACGTTTAGAGTTTGTTTTCACCCTTGTCGAGTGCCCAGAACGTCTAATATCACCGAAATCCCGCAAGCCCAGTCGTGTTTTGCCGTTTTATGCCATAAAAAATGATTTCGGTAAGTTTGAATCGGAAAATCGAGGGGAAATGGGAGAAATCGGAGAGGAGAACTCGCGAAAAGGAAGTCCGAGCTCTATTCTTGGGCTTTAATG
>PKML01043666.1:56491-75540 GCA_002933935.1 Eutrema yunnanense | reverse complement strand
ACATTCTTAATTTCATAAACACATTCTAACATTTTAAATAGGATAAATCTTCAATTCAAGTTTTTAGTTGAAAATCTAACAATATATCGTTTTCAATAAAATATTTTGTTACATTTTTATTCAATTAGTATTACAATTTTCTTTAATTCTTAATATCGAATTGTCACGTTTTTAATTTATTTACACTAAATTTTTTATTTTTTTTTAATTTGTATTAAATAAAATAATGATAAAAATATAAATAAATATGTATTAAATGAATATTTTTAAATATGTTTTAATATTAAAAAATTTGGTAGTGATGAATTGGATACCCAAGATTCATAGAGAACTCTCCTATTATATAATAGATTCTTACAAATTAATGATCTCCATACCGTACAAAATCCAATTGATTATCCCCACTATACATAATCAAACATTTTTGTGAAAAAATTATATGTTCTTCGAATAGAGATTAACCCGCATGTATGGATGAGTTTGAGACTTCACTGCTATATTTTGTCTAATGTCTTATATGAATACTCACTGAAATTGATATTTAAAAATGATTTCACAAAACATTACTGAATCAAAATTTGTAAGTCTAGTGATTTTATTTTGCAATAAAAAAAAATGTGTTAAGAAGATTATTTTGGAACATAATACAAAAAAAATAGTTTCCATTAGATTCTAGTTTTTAGCTCAGTTTTCCACACTTATAGTGCGTATTAGCAGGATGCATGATGTTATATTCTGTCTTTCGCTTGTCTAACCAGTCTTTAAAACTCATATTTGTCCTCACCTCTCTCGACTCCAGGTAAAACTTCTTAGTTTTCTCTTAACCATTGTTGGAGGCCAGTTTAGCACACCTGTTAAATCTGTCATAAATCGAATATAAACCGTTCAACTCTGTACGTTGACTCGAACGGATCTATTTCAACTTACCCATATCAGCCCATTATGGCCGGAACCTCGACGCGCGACCGAGGCTCACGCCGGCCCATCTAAAATCTCTGGCTTTAGGCGAACTCGGCCTATCAAGGCCCGATACCCATCTGCGCCACCTTGGCCCATTAACCAGCCCATGGGCCCGCTAAGCCCGACTAACCTTAGTCGGCAGCGATCTCGCGAGAGTAAAGAAAGATTTCCTTTACTCACCTCGCGAGGCTATAAGGAAGATTTCTTCCTTATTAAGCCCGGCAATAAAGGAATCTTTCCGAGATCGCCTCCGAGAAAAGAGAAAGATTTCCTTATCCCGACCCACGAAAAATAAGGAAATCGGACCTCCAAAGAATCTTATAAATAACGAAGGTCACCTCATTTGCAAAAAGAGCCCACTTCGCCGCAAGAGAACTAAGAACCCTAGCTCTAAGAACTTAAGCTTAACTTCTTAGTTTCTTGCTTTTCGATCACCAAAACTTTCTTGTACTCGCCGAGATTAGCTAATAAAACAAGATTTCCCGATCTGTCTTTGTTTTAAATTAACTCTATTGGAACTGGTTTCAACAATTGGCGCCGTCTGTGGGGAACGCGAGATCTCACAAAGAAAAGCGTCTCGGCGATGTCAAGAACACCACTCGATCGATCTCGCCTCAGGGACGATCCTGAAGATCCAAGTGGAAGAGTCCCCGTCAACACACCCGCCGTGCTGACACCACCACCTTAGTTGCCCGTCGGCAACATCGGAGCACCGATCGCACAGGGAGACGCAATGGCTCTCTTTCAGACGCTACTCGCCGAGATGAAAGAAGTTTCCCGCAGGAGCAACGTCTGATTCGACGAACTCAAAACCGCTCAAGTTACCTTTAACTCTTGTCGTGACGTGCTTCAAAGGGACTCAACCCCGCATCGACCG
This sequence comes from Eutrema yunnanense, assembly GCA_002933935.1. NCBI lineage: Eukaryota > Viridiplantae > Streptophyta > Magnoliopsida > Brassicales > Brassicaceae > Eutrema > Eutrema yunnanense. The sequence goes on along the minus strand of PKML01043666.1, from coordinate 73,703 downwards.
GTGGCGAACCCTCCTACCCTCTAGAGGAGCCTGCTCCCCGAGCTACATGATCTTCCTCCACCACCTACTCTCGGCTCTGTGGGAAACAATGTCGACCCAACACCAGTAACTCAAAATCCTCCGAATCAGCCTAACGATCTCGCGCGAGACCGACAACTAGAAAATATGAACATCAAGATCAAAGATTTCAATTCCATGCTTCACCAAGCCCCCAGAGTAGCGCCCGAACTCGATCGTGTCCTGAGGCAAACACAAAACACCCCGTTCATAGCTCGTATAACCAGGACTCCGGTGAGACATCTCGGGAAGATGAAGTTATCGTCCTACGACGGTACTGAAGATCTAAGCGGATTCATGAATGCTTTCAACTTGGCCATTTCCCGAGTTACATTCACAGAAGAAGACACTACAAGAAAACACAGTTTTTGCGACCACTACAATAGTCACAAAATGGTCGCAAATGACTCATTTGCGACCATTTTGGGATTAAAAAAAGTAGTCACAAATATTTCGTCTCTAAATAAAGTGGTCACAAAACAGTCGCTCTTTTGCAACTAATATGTGACACCCAGTATTAGTCATAATTTAGAGACTAATTTGCTACTACTTGTAAAAAAAAAATTTTTAAAAAAAAATTTCCAAAAAAATTATTTTTATTTTTCAAATTAATTAATTAATTACAAAAATGAAAATTAAAAAAAAGAAAAAGAAAAAAAAGAAAAACAGATCGCCGTCGGTCAGGCGATCTGCTCCTCTCTCCGACTCAGGGAACTGCTTCTCTCTGGCGAGCTGCTCCTCTCTCCGGCAAGCTTCTCCTCTCTCCGGCGAACTGCTCCTCTTTCCGGCGGGCTGCGGCGAGCTGCTTCTCTCTCCGGCGGCTTCACAGAGGCGAGCTGCTCCGCCTGCATCTTCTTCTCCTCTCTCCGGCGAGCTCCTCCGCTTGCATCTTCTTCTCCCTCGCCGGCGCTGATCTGCTCCTAGAAGAAGCCTCGCCGGCTGGATCTGGAAAAAGAAGAAGAAGAAGAAACCGCCACCTCCTCCTCAGACCAACCACACGACCGCCTTGCCGGCAATGAGCATCTGGAAACAAAAAAAAATAGTTAGATCGAAGAAGAAGATACAGAGAGGAAAAAAAAAGTTAGATGTGAAGATAAGAAAATCGCAGGAAGGAGAGAGAGAAGATAAACTCAATTAAAAAAAAAAAGATCCTCCACCGTTGGATTAAACCAATCAACGGTGGAGGATCTCAATCCTTGTCTCAATGAACTAGCCAATGAGAAGCTTTCATTATTTTTGACATTTTGTTGCAAATTAGTCGCAAATTTGGAACTATTTTGTGACTATTATTAGAAAAAAAACGACTGGAGTTGCTAAATATTCGCAAATTTGGGACTATTTTGTGACAATAAAAAACCTTTACTCTAAACCCTAAACCTAATGAACCTAGAAGGTTTGAATATGATTTTACAATGATTTTGTGTATATATCAGTTCAAAAATATGTTAAAACTTAAAAATAATTAAATTTTGAGAAATTTTTTATCTTTCAAAATCATTCTTTATAAAACACATGTAACACTTAGTAAATGTTATGATTATATTGAAATTTTTGTAAGTATTATATTTTTTTAATATTATTTGATGTTTATGTGTAAGATCTAGTTTACAATTTAAGATTTAGAGTTTATGATTAAGGGTTAGAGATTTAGGGTTTAGAATTTAGGATTTATAAAATGATTATATTTAAAAAAAAAAATTGTAAGTGTTGAAATTTTTTGTATATTATTTGATGTTTATGTGTAAGATCTAGTTTACAATTTAAGATTTAGATCAAGTTTATGATTAAGGGTTAGAGGTTTAGGGTTTAGGGTTTAGGGTTTAGGGTTTAGGGTTTAGGGTTAAGGGTTTGTGATTTGAGTTTAGAATTTATTGATTTCTATAAAAAAAATCAAGTAGAGTTGTAAATTAGTCCCAAATTTGGGACTATTTTGTGACTACTATTAAAAATTAGTCACAAAAACTGGGTTTGCAAATTAGTGTACATGTTACCTTAAACCCTAAATTTTAAAAACATATAAGGTTTGAATATCAATTTACTATAAGTAGTCTCAAATTTGTGACTGATTTGCTTCGGTTTAGCAACTCCACTCGATTTGTGACTGACAGCTACGATGAGTTGGCCGCGACCGTGATTCAGCATTTCTCGATGTACATCGTAAATACGACATCGGTATCCGACCTATACAGCCTCTCTCGCGGAAGAAACGAATCCCTCAGATTGTACATCGCTAAATTCGAAAAGGTGGTCTCACATATCAATATCCCCGATGAAGCAGTGTTACCCACATTGCTAAACTCGTTATGGCACGAATCGAGTTTTCACGATGAGATGAAACTCAACACTTCGAAGACCCTCGAGGATGCGATGCATCGAGCTAATCCGTTCATCGAGAACGAAGAGGAAAGGGCTGCACTGGCCAAAAAGCATGCAATCCCTAGGGCATCGTGCTCAAAGGATAAACCGAGAGAGGAATACTATGAGCCTCGACAACACGTCGATAAAGATTATGACCGAAGTCCGGCTACTTTTCTCATGGGGGAAACCCAGTCGCGCCAGAAATGGAACTCGTGGACTCGTGATGACATACCTAGAAACGAGGAACCATACTGCGATTATCAGAGACTCAAGGTGCACCCGACGTCGCAATGTCGCCAACTACACGAATACCTGGTCGCACAATACAAGAAGGGCGGAATTAAAAACGCAGATCGGAACAGAGATGAAAAACAAGGCCCTCAACGCCGACCCAACGTAGAAGGTGGACGACAACAACCCAAAAAGGATGCTGAGCGCCGACCCAATGAAGATCGTCCAAGAGATCCATGACCTATCGGTGCCGATATGGAACCTCTGAAGCACGATCCAGCCGACCAAGGTGAAGCACCTTGTAACGGTTCGCCAGGACCGGCACGCCGTATGATCAACATGATTATGGGGGGAGACTCTTGAGCTGCAACGACTCTGTTAGGTCACTCAAGCAGTATGAAAGAAAAGTGACCGCACCGCAAGAATGAGTCAAAACCACGAATGACGACCTCGCTAACAGCCACGAGATAATATTCACGGAAGAAGACGCAAAAGGAATATCCCAACCTCACAACGGCCGTTTGGTAATCGAGCTCCACATCAGTGATTGCGAGATATCGCGCATCCTCATCGACACTGGAAGTACGGTAGACTTTTTCTACGAGGACACCCTCAAAAGAGCCGAGTTCAAAGATTACGTACTGAACCCAGTGGAAAAATCCCTCACCAGATTTGGCAGCGACTCTGTCCAGGCAATCGGCACTATATAACTCCTAGTGTACGTCGGAAAGGTGACCAAAATCGTCAAATTCGATGTAATAGATCGACCGGGTATCTATAATGCGGTGATGGGCACACCATGGTTACATTCGATGAAGGCGGTATCCTCAACATACTATAAATGTGTCTAGTTCCAAACCAAGAACGGGATGTTCACAATCTGAGGCGACCAACGAGAGTCCCGAACCTGATTCATCGTATAACACAAGATGAGAAATCCGCAACAAACCTGCCTTCTTACCGAGCTGGGAACATGGGACGTACGTCTTCCCACCACAAGAAAACCCTAAGCCTGACCTTGCTGTTAAGATATGTATAGAAGAGAAAAACCCGGAGCGTAGTATCAGAATCGAAGCCAATTTGGACGAAGACATTAAAACCGACCTGGTAGATCTCCTCCGCCAAAACGTCTCCTCCTTCGCCTGGTCGGTGGGAGATATGACGGGAATTGACCCCAGCGTCACGTTGCACGAACTGAACGTCGACTTGACCTACAAGCTGATCAAACAGAAGCACCAAAAATTGGGTCTTGAACGATCTAAAACAATCAATGAGGATGTAGAAAAGTTACTTGGTGCATGATCAATCACCGAAGTAAAACATCCGGATTGGTTAGCAAACCCGGTAGTCATCAAAAAGAAGAACGAAAAATGGAGGATCTGTGTTGATTTCACTCCTCTCGTTCATGGATGCTTTCTTAGGCTATAACCAGATCATGATGCATGCAGACGATGGCGAGAAAACGACCTTCATCACTAATCGAGGCATTTATTGTTACAGGGTCATGCCCTTTGGACTCAAGAATGCGAGGGCGACCAACCATCACCTCGTCAACCGGATGTTCGCCAAGCAGCTCGGACATACAATGGATGTCTATATCGTTGACATGCTCGTTAAATCTTCGGGAGCAAAGGAGCACGTCAGACACCTCAAAGCATGTTTCAAAATTCTAAACTAATACGGTATGAAGCTGAATCCGGCTAAATGTACCTTCGGCGTAACTTCGGGAGAATTCCTCGGTTACATCGTCACTCAACGGGGAATCGAAGCAAATCCAAAACAGATCAAGGCTATCATCGATCTCTCCTCCCCAAGAAACACTTGTGAAGTTCAACGCCTTACGTGCCGCATTGCCGCACTCAATCGATTCATCTCCAAGTCAACGGATAAGTGCCTCCCATTCTACCAGCTCCTTCGCGGGAATAAACGGTTCGAGTGGGATGAGAAATGCGAGGAAGCTTTTAAGTAACTCAAAGGGTACCTCACCACTCCGCCAATACTGGCTAAATCCGAAGAAAGAGAAACGATGTACCTATACATCTCCATTTACAGCTCGGCCGTTAGCGGGGTCCTAGTCAGGGAAGACCGAGGCGAACATAAACCGATCTTCTACGTCTGCAAAACTCTCGACGGGGCAGAAATAAGGTACCCTACCTTGAAAAAACTTGCCCTCATAGTAGTCATCTCAGCTCAGAAACTCTGGCCTTACTTACAGTCGCACTCAATCGCCGTACTCACCAGTCAACCACTACGGACGATCCTGCATAGCCCCACTCAATCTGGAAGAATGGCAAAATGGGAAATTGAGCTTAGCACGTACGATATTGTATACCAGAGCCGAACCAGCGCCAAGTCCCAAGTCCTCGCCGATTTCTTGACTGAACTCCCACCGACCCGGTCATTTCTGACCTCCAAATAGCGGATACTTGGACTTTATATGTTGACGACTCCTCGTCCAAACACGGCTAGGGGGTTGGGGTGAAAGTTGAATCGCCAACATGAGAAGTATTGGAATAATCTTTTCGACTCGGCTTCACTGCTTCGAACAACGAGGTTGAGTACGAAGCACAAATCGCCAGACTATGTCTGGCCAAAGGTATCAGAGCTACCAAGATTCAAGCTTTTTGTGACTAATAGCTCGTCGTAAACAAGTTCAACGGCGAATATGAAATAAAAATGATCGGATGGATGGTTACCTCAAGGTCGTCCAGAAACTTGCGAAGGAGTCCGAATCTTTCACTCTCACCAAGATCCCCCACGAGGACAACACGTCAGGCGATGCGCTCGCAGCGCTCGCATCAACTTCAGACTCCGATCTTCGAAGAACAATACATGTCGCAAACATCGCATCACCGAGCATCGAACTGACGCGTGGAATAAATCTCATCAACGAGATGATGGATGGCTTGGCCGATGTCAAACCAAAACATTTGGACGAGGCCGAGCCGAACCACGACCCACCCGCGGTCGAGGAAGAACCACCAGAGCCAGACTGGCGACTTGAGATCATCGCCTACATCGCGGACGGCGAACTACCAGATGATAGATGGGCAGCTCGGCGTTTAAAAATAAAGGCCGCACATTATGTCATGGAAAGCGAACAACTCTTTCAACGAAGTGCGGGAGGAGTATTGTTATACTGCGCATATGGAGACGAAGCAATCGACCTCATGAAGGAGACTCATGAAGGTGTAAACGGAAATCATTATGGCGGCCTAGCTATAGCCTTGAAAATCAAGAAACACGACCACTATTGGCCAACCATGGGGGCCGACTGCGAGAAATTCGTAGCACGATGCGAAATGTGTCAATGTCACTGATGTAAGATTGGAGGGAGATACTCGACCTTGTCACAAACTCTTCGGATATAGATCTTTAGGCAGCGGAATGGATGGTGTTGGTGGATCGAAGAATGCCACTCAAGGGTGTGAAAGCCCTTGTGATTAGTTCACAAACCTAGTCTCAAGTAATCCAAACATGAGACATAGATCCAAAAATAATCAAAAACACATCTTGAAGAAACGAAGAAAATTCTTCTCTTAATTTTTATTAATTTCGAAACTTACTTACAAAGTAAATACACAGAGAGCTTTTATAAGCTCATACAAGATCTTTACAATAAAATTACAATAAAAGAAATTATTTACATTTAAACTAAAGGAGGAAAATTTGATAAATCAAATAATAGTCTTCTTGCCACCAATTTAGCCTTTGACTTTGAATATGAATCCTTTGATTTTTTTGTAAAGTTATGTGGATGAGATTCTCATAATAAACCCATATTGAAGACTTTGATTCACTCTTTTTGATATTGCATCAGTCACGGCCCATATATCCACGTGAACGCCGAACTCCTAATGAGGTCAACCTCTTTTTACCCTTTCATGAGATGGGCAATGGACATCGTCGGTCCAATGCCAGATTCGCGGCAAAAACGGTTTCTCCTTGTAGTTACCAACTATTTCATGAAATGGGTCAAAGCAGAATCGTACGTCAAGATACATGCCCTAGACGTCCAGTTGTTCGTCTGAAAGTTCATCATATGTCGGCATCGACTCCCTTACGAGATCGTCACGGATAATAACTCTCAGTCCACTTCGAATCTCTTCGAAGATTTCTGCGCGAAATGGAAAATACGGTTAAGTAAGTCAACGCCAAAGTTTCCAAAAGGAAACATGCAAGCTGAAACCACAAACAAGACGATCATCGACGGACTCAAAAAGAGACTAACGACAAAAAGGGACTCTGGGCAGAGGAACTCAACGGTGTACTCTGGTCCCACCGAACTACACATTGGTGATCGACCGACAAAACACATTTCTCTTTGTCGCACGGAATGGAAGCAATATCCCCAGCCGAGGTCGGCATCCCCAGTCTACGTCGGATCATGTTAACTCAAGACACTCACCTTAACAACAAAATGATTCGCAATGACCTCGTACACTCCTAGTCGAACCTACTTGGTGATTTTGTAAGGTCCTTCCCAGTTGGCTCTGAGCTTACCAGCGTTGCGTTCGGCTGTGTTCTGGAAAACTTTGCGAAGGACTAGGTCTCATTTGTTGAATCTTCTGCTCTGAACGTTGGAGTTGTAGTATTTGGCCGTTGCTTGTTGGGTGTTTTGTATACGGACAAGGACTTGGTCGCAATGTTCGTTCAATAAGTCCAAACCATCAAAGAGAATCGAGTGATTGAGTCCTTCTTGCTCGGGTAGGATTTTGCGACGTATGCCGATAAATTCAACCTTGGGGGGAATCACTCACTATGTTCCGTATACGAAGGCAAAAGGTGTCTCTTCTATGGCGCCACACGAGGTAGTTCGATAAGACCAGAGCACGCCTTCTAGTTCGTCGGCCCATCAGCCCTTTTTCTCATCGAAGCGCTTTTTCAAGCCATCAAGGACGATTTTGTTGGCTGCTTCTGCATGTCCCTTCCCTTGCGGGCGGCGTGGTGTTGACTTGTTGAGTCGTATCTTCCATTTTTCGCAGAACGCCTCGAACCTTGTTGAGATAAATTGAGAGCAGTTGTCTATGACGATTTCGTATGGGACTCCGTGATGGCATATGATGTTCTTCCATACGCAGTCTTCTACGTGGACATCCTTGATGTTAGCGTAGGAGTCTGCTTTGATCCATTTGGAGAAGTAATCTGTTAGGACTAACATGAATCTCTTTTGCTTTGATCGGTGGAGCGGGCCTACGATGTCCCTAGACCATCTCATGAATGGGTAGGGCGAGGAGATTGATGACAACAACTCTGTGGGTTGGTGAATCGTTGGGACATGTCGTTGACACTTCTCGCATTTCATAGAGAATTTCTTACAATTTTTCACCGTAGTTGTCCAATAGTAGCCGTGTCGTTTGATTTTGATGGCGAGGGCTCTTCTACCGGAATGGTTGCCACATGAGCCACTATGAATTTCCTCCATTACCCTTCTTGCTTGCGAGCCTTCGACGCATGTAATTAGTGGTCCTGAGAATCACCATTTGAAAACGTGTCTGTCTATAAAGATATATCGGGCTGCGTGCGCCTTGAGTTTTCGGGCAGCCCACTTGTCTGGTGGTACTTCTCCGTCCATGATGTAATCACGAATGGGTCCCATCCATTCTTTATCGCAGCCACACTCCCCTTCGTGTTGCACGTCGACGTCCATATTCGTTGCTTCGTTCTCGACATGTAGTGTGTCTGGTGCGTCGATTGTGTTAACAATTCCAGGTGAACCGATGCTTGGATTCACTACAAGAAAACAGTGTTTTCGCGACTACAGTTTGCGACAACACGTGTAGTCGTAAATTATCACGACTAATTAACGACTATTGTGCGACTAGGTTACGACTACATGAATAGAGTCGCACCAAAACTATTAGTCGGACAGTAGTCGCGTATTTACGACCAATCTACGACTATTGTTGAGTCGGAAAACTTTAGTCGCAAAGTAGTCGCTACTTTGCGACTACTTTGCGACTATTTCGGCGGGTCGCAAACAAGTCGTTTGTTGGTAGTAAAATAACAGCATTTAACACGTGTAATTGTTGTTTACCTACTTGTACCTACTTTTTGCGACTACAACTCGTAGTCGTACATCAATCGCTATGTAGTTGCAAATCAGTCGGAAAATTGTCTATAAATGAAAACTTCAGACCATCGTTCTCCTCATTCTCACAATCTCCTTTCTCTTAAACAAAAAAACACGAAATTTAGAAGAGAAACAATTTTTTTTTATAATGTCGGGAAATTACAATTATAGTAATTTTCGGGAGTGGATGTATAAGCGGATCGATGAAGAGACGGGAAATTTCTTGGTAGAGTTCAGCACGGGGGTGGAACAATTCATGGCATTTGCAAATAACCAGCCTCTAGTGCAGAGCAATGGGGGTAAGTTTTACTGCCCTTGTAGTGTTTGCAAGAACGACAAATTTCTCCCGGGGACTAGAATTTGGAATCATCTATATAGTAGAAGATTTATGCCAGATTATTATGTTTGGTATAAGCATGGAGAAGAAATCAATATGGATTTAGGAACGAGTTATGTTGATCCGACGCATTTAAGTGGGAGTGAAAAGTGGGTAATGTAGTAGAAGATAGATATGTGGATATGGTGAATGATTCATTTCGTGATAACGTGAGTTTTGATAACTATCATCAGGATGGTAGTTATCAGAATGTAGAAGAACCGGTACGTAACCATTCAAATAAATTCTACGACTTGTTAGAAGGAGCGAATACTCCATTATATGATGGTTGTCGTGAAGGTCACTCGCAGTTATCTTTAGCTGCTCGAGTCATGCAAAATAAGGCAGAATATAATATGAGTGAAAAGTTAGTGGACTCGATTTGCGGAATCTTGACAGACTATTTACCAGAAGGAAACAAGTCAACCGGTTCACATTGCGAGACAGAAAAATTGATGCGCAATTTAGGTCTCCCATATCATACAATTGATGTTTGTATTAACAATTGTATGATCTTCTGGAAAGAGGACGAGAAGGAGGATAAATGTTGGTTTTGTGGTGCACAAAGATGGAAGCCTAAGAACGACCGGCGTAGAACCAAAGTACCATAAAGTCGTATGTAGTATCTACCTATTGCTGACAGATTAAAGAGAATGTATCAAAATGAGAAGACTGCAACGGCAATGAGATGGCAAGCCGAGCACCAAGCAAAGGAGGGAGAAATGGGTCATCCTTCTGATGTGGCGGAGTGGAGATATTTTCAAGAGCAAAATCCCCGGTTTTCCGAAGAACCCAGTAACATTTATCTTGGATTATGTACAGATGGGTTCAATCCATTTGGCATGTCTGGTAATCATTCGATGTGGCCTGTGATCTTGACTCCATATAATTTACCCTCTGGTATGTGCATGAATACATAGTATTTATTTCTTACTATTCTGAATTCTGGGCCAAATCATCCGCGAGCTAGTCTCGATATCTTCCTTCGACCTCTTATTGAGGAGTTAAAAAAGTTGTGGTCTAATGGCGTCGATGCATACGATGTGTCCTTGAATCAAAATTTCAATCTAAAAGCAGTGCTGATGTGGACGATAAGTGACTTTCCGGCGTATAGCATGTTATCCGGATGGACAACCCATGGTAAATTGTCTTGTCCAGTTTGCATGGAAGATACAAAGTCTTTTTATCTACCTAAGGGAGGGCAGACGTGTTGGTTTGATTGTCACCGAAGATTTCTTCCTCATGGTCATCCACTGAGGAGGAATAAGAAAGACTTCTTAAAGGGAAAAGACGCTTCGAGAGAGTATCCACCTCTGTCTTTGATCGTTGATCAAGTTTATTATGAGCGGTTGGTTGGTGTAAATCCATCAAAAACAAATGACGTCGGTGGAAACGGTCACGAAAAGAAGAAGCCGGGCTATGGGAAGCAACATAACTGGCACAAGGAAAGCATATTCTGGGAGCTGCCGTACTGGAGGGACCTCAATCTCCGTCATTGTCTTGATGTGATGCATATAGAGAAGAACTTTTTTGACAACATCATGTATACTCTTATGAGTGTGAAAGGTAAATCGAAAGACACATAATGTCAAGATTGGATATAGAACAATTTTGTTCTCGGCCACACTTACATATTGATAGTGATGGTAAAGCTCTTTTCCCAGCCTTCACTTTGACAGAAGAAGCCAGAAAAAGTTTATTGGAATGTGTGAAACATGCAGTTAAATTCCCAGATGGTTATTCTTCAGACTTAGCTACTTGTGTTGATATGAACAACCAAAAGTTTTCAGGCATAAAGAGTCATGACTGCCATGTTTTTATGGAGCGGTTACTTCCATTTATCTTTGCAGAACTCCTAGACCGGAATGTCCACCTTGCGTTATCATGTACTAATTGCGACTATTTCTTTAAATATATATGATTATAGTAATTTATATAGTAACCCCATGCAGTTTGAATTTATATTGTAGGGGTTGGAGCATTTTTTCGGGACTTATGTTCAAGAACTTTGCATAGAAGTCGCGTTCAAATTCTAAAACAGAACATAGTTTTAATCCTATGCAATTTGGAAAAGATCTTTCCACCCTTATTTTTCGATGTGATGGAGCACCTGCCTATACATCTCCCCTACGAAGTTGAATTAGGAGGCCCTATCCAGTATAGGTGGATGTATCCTTTTGAACGGTTTTTCAAAAAGTTGAAAGGGAAAGCAAAGAACAAAAGATATGCGGCAGGATCAATTGTTGAATCATATATCAATGACGAGATTGCTTATTTCTCAGAGCACTACTTTGCTGCGAATATACAAACGAAATCAAGGTAACTGCTAAAATCAATCACATCATGTTCACTTTGCCATTTAATTTGTATACACATGCTATGTATTTTAATGTGAATTACTTTTTCACTCATTTGGTCAGGTTAACAAGATTCAATGAAGGTGAAGTCCCCGTATATCATGTCCCTGGAGTACCTTCTATATTTACTCACGTAGGCCGTCCAAGTGGAGAAATGCAAGAAATATGGCTCTCAGAGAGAGACTATCAATGCGCACATGCATACGTTTTACGAAATTGTGACTATTTTAAGCCAATTGAGAGGTATATCAGTTGGCATCTCTCGCAGATTGCGTTTTAATATATATAATCCTTGTTTAATTTCTCATATTTATGTTGGTCTTGTGTAGAATGTTCGAGGAATTTATTTCTGCAAAATATCCAGGACTTTCCAAAAAAAAACTATCTACGAAAAGAGCTGACGAATATCATTTATGGGTGAAAGAATATGTATGTCTAAAAAATATTCATAACTATGAATATATTTATACTTATATATATATTTACAGTATTTTTTTTATATATATGCATGTTACTTACTGGAACGCCACGAATCCATTTCCTACTTGGGTTCAAGAGATAGTGCATGGACCTTTGAATAAGGTCAAAACATGGCCAATGTATTTTACCAGAGGCTATTTGTTTCATACGCAGAATCACGGCGCTGGACGAAAGACATGTAACTATGGGGTCGGTGTTAAAGGTCAAAATTACACTGATGCATCTGATGAAGCAGATTTCTACGGGACCTTAAATGATATCATAGAACTCGAGTACGAGGGGATGGTCAATTTGAGAATCACACTTTTTAAGTGTAATTGGTATGACCCTGCTATCGGTAGAGGCACTCGGAGGAGCAATGGTGGTGTTGTAGACGTTCTTTCATCGAGAAAATACAACACATACGAATCATTTATTCTAGGTACGTACTTATTAATGTCGGTATCATATATATATATATATACTGATGTATAACTTATATATACATTTTTGTTATATAAACAACCTCGCAAACGGATCAAGTTTGTTATATTCCGTACCCATACATAAAGAAACCGAATCAGTTGTGGCTCAATGTTCTAAAAGTGAATCAAAGGGGAAACGTTTCAGGGGAATTATATGAAACGTTTGAACAATAATGTGGGATAATGTGTGGAGTCTGGGAAAGCTGCGAATGTCTACGGAGAAGTACATGGTGGTTAGATCAAAAACCTGGTTAGGTGACATTTGGGTGCTTGAGAAAAGGATCTCTGCGATGGTTCATGAACATGCGAGTCTCTGTGTTTTCAAACCTCTTTCTCTGGTTTAGTCTTCTATTTGCTTAAGGGCAAGCAAAGGCTAAGTCTGGGGGAGTTGATATATCATGGTTTTTACCCCTTTTAGGCCATGATATAAGTCCGTTTTATAGAGTCTTTCTACTATTTCGTAGTGTTTTAGAGTCTTTTACAGGTTTAGCACGTTTGGAGCATAATTGGAGATATTGGAGCTTTCTGGAGCATTTTGGAGCAAAGCAGAAGTGCATGTAGCTGATAACCCGATTTGAAGCCTTGGTATCGATCGATACTGGCTAGTATCAGTCGATACCCATCGCAGCAAGACACGACCCGCGACTTTAATGAAGAGTTGAAGAATTGCAAATTGCCCCAGAAGTCTTTAATATTTACAAGAAAGCCCAGAACGTGATGTAGGTTATTTAATAGGATTTTACAGCCAGTTTGATGGCTATGCTTTATTTTACTTTGGTCTTGTGAGAGAGCTTTTGAAGGGAGACAAGTCTGAAACTCTGTTCGTCCTAGAGAAAATTTCGAACCCTTGTTTTACTCTTTCTATTATTTATTTGATGATTTATTCAAACATGTTTATTGCTTCAATTTCCATGTCTGAGTAAATCCACTTTAGGTTTAGGGTTTTTCTCATAGGGATTTCTTTGAATGCTAGGTTGATTTATTGCTAGGGTTCATAATCTGAATTAGTTATTTGCCATAGGTTGTTCTCAAAGCTAATTCTAGGTTGACGAATCTGGAACTTAGATCTTAGGATAATTGATTAGGCACGAGAGTGCGATTAATTACCTGATAGAACCTAGGGTGAGCAAATTGATTATTCGCAAAAAGATTTGGTTTAATTGATTTGTGAACATAACAAACCTGAACTTTAAAGCTGATTTAGACTTTAGGATTCGCAAAGAGATTTAGAATTCCTAGGATTTAGATTTAGATAGTTTTCGCAACGAGAGTTGGTTAGCTATACTTTAGTGATTTGAGTTCAAGAACCGTGCGTAATCTGAATCCTGGTAGTTAGTTTATCTACATTCATTGATTTCCTAAGAAATACCCTAGGCCTATATTCTCTCCATTGAATTTACATTTCCTTTTACTGTTTATTGTTCTTATTTCATCTGATTTGCTTAGCTTGATTCGATACTATATAATATATTGTGTGATTTCTATGAGTCCTTGTGTTCGACCCCTACACTTACTACAACTACTGCTTTAGTACTTTTTAGGGTATTAATTTGAGCATATCAAATTTGGCGCCGTTGCCGGGGACTTAATTTCGTCATTAGATTTTAGCTGTCGAATTTCGACTAAGTTCGTCGGTATCGATCGATACTCACTAGTATCGGTCGATACTCAGGCGGTTTTCTTTGTTGATATCGATCGATACCACCTAGTGTCGGTCGATACTTAACGTATTTTTTTGGTTACTTACGTGCCTTGTCTAGTGTTTTGTTTTCAGGTGCATGCCTAATCGTGAAACCAGAAGGAACAAGAGCACTCAGCTAGTTGAACTGTCATTGGAGCTGCTAACACTTGTGGAACGCACAAACAGAAAGGCAAAGCAAACATCAGGGATGAACAACCCAGTGGTATTGAGACCTGATGCAGCTGGAATTCTGAGAGACCAAGAGGGTCAAGTGTGCAATGAGAGGGGGCAGCGACTTGATGAAGCTGGAAACATCATTGTCCCTCCTGCTGTTGTTGGTGAGATTGTCACGCCAGCTGCACGCGCCAACGTTGGGAATGCTATGGTTAATCGTGGTCGAACGATTGGGGAGTACAACATGCCTGATCAGTTTTACGCCAATCGATCAGCGATTTGTTCTCCTGCATTTCCGAGAAATGACTTTGAGCTGAAACATGCATACTACACTCTTGTGGGTCAGCACCCTTTTCATGGTCTTCCTCATGAACATCCCATGGATCATATCGAGAAGTTCGAGGACTTTGTCACTAGCATCAAGAGTAATGGAATGTCCTACGATTACCTCTTCTGCAAGCTTTTCCCATACTCTCTTAGTGGAGATGCGACTTACTGGCTAAAGCAGTTACCTCCTGGATCATTGACTACTTGGGAAGAGACTAAGACTGCTTTCCTGAACAACTTCTATGACGATGCACGATCTGAGGAACAAGATCTCCCAGTTTTCTCAAGGACCTACTGTGGCGTTCAAGGCTGCTTGGACGAGATTCAGATCGTATCAGAGAGATTGTCCACATCACGGGTACTCTGATGTTCAGCTACTGGGTATCTTTTTCAGAGGGATTTATTGGAGGTATCAGATGGCTTTGGATGCTTCGAGCAATGGGAATTTCAATACCAGGTATCCAGATGATGCTTATGTGCTTATTGAGAATTTTGCGTCTAGCAATAGCACCAAAAATGCAGATCTTGAGCGAAAGAGACAGAATGGAAACATGGATGGATCGCAGATTGCTGAAGTTAAGGCCAAGTTGGATTCTATGCATAATCTTCTGATAGGCAAGACAACGAAAGCCGTTCATTTTGCTAAAGATGTTGAGGTGTTCAATAAGAGTGAAGTAGAGGATGTTAACTACATTGGTGGTTCTGGTTTTCAGGGTCAGAGGAACCAATTCAACAACAACCGAAACTTTGACAACAATTTCCAGCAAGGAGGATTCAATCAGAAACCTTCCCAGAAAAGTGGTTACACAAGGAACTATGGAAATTCTTCTTATGAGCATGTACCTGCTAAAACCCCAGAGAGCAAGATCGAGATTATGCTTGAACAGCTGGTTCAAGGACAGCAGCAGATAACAGTGACCTTCAATGGTAAGATGGATGCTATGTACAAGGATCTGAGTGGAAGGATAGATACTCTTGGTATTCATCAGATGCAGTTGGAAACTCAAGTAGCCCAAACTTCAGAGAATGCGAGAAGACAGGAAGGTTTTCTTCTAGGGAAAACTAAAAATCCAAGAGCACACGTCAAAGCAATCACCTCAAGTGCTAGAAATTTCGATGAGGATTCAGAAACCGCCAGGGTATCGACCGACACCATCCAGTGTCGATCGATACCAGTCCAGACATCTGCACGAGTGGATCCAAAATCCCGTGTGTCGATCGATACTCCTCCAGTGTCGGTCGATGCTGAGACACAGGTCAAGAAAAAGCCCGAGATTGTTAGGGAGAGGGTGTATATACCCATATTACCGTATCCTATGCCTCGTATTATGACAAGGAAGGAATGGGAGGACGCCAGATGCAAAGCTATGTTGGATAAGTTGGTTGTGGAACTCCCTTTGGTTGATGATATGTCAGACGGTGAGAATTCGAACACCACCTCTGTGTCGACACACGTCCAAAGTTCTGCCAGGGACGATTCAACAGTGAGAGTATCGATCGATACCCTACCTGGTGTCGGTCGATACCCCTCGCAGATCGAGCCAGAAATTGAGAAAACACCTGAGTTGATTGAAGAAAGAGTTCGCAAGCCCAAGAAGCTAAATCCTATTCCTCAACACCTCAGAGACCCATCAGTCCAAAGCAGCTGCGTGGCTTTGAGAAGATGGTACGCAGGATACCCCACTCGTTCACTTTTGAAGAAGCTCTAGAGGGCTGGCCTTTGCTAAGTCACTTCAAAGATTGCAGAGAAACTCTAGAAGAGATCGAGGTACTCTTTATTGAGGCAAGACGCAAGTCACTACCGTTGAGGCAGTTGACCCAGAGGGAAGACCCACACTACAAGAAAACACAGTTTTTGTGACTACTTTTTTTAGTCGCAAAAAAAAGGGACGATATTGTGAATATTTGCGACTACTCATAATGCAGAAGCATAATAGTCACAAATTACCGACTAAAAAAAAAGTCACACAATAGTCGCTTATTTGCGACTGTTTAAGGACTTGCCAAATTAGTTCCAAATTTGTGACTGATTTGCTTAGGTTTAGGCACTCCACTCGATTTTTTTTTTAAATAAACATCAAATAATATACAAAAAAAATTATAAACCCTAAATTATAAACCCTAAACCATCAAATAATATACAAAAACATCAAATAAATAAACATCAAATTATATACAAAAAAATTCAACACTTTCAATTTTTAAAATATAATCATTTTATAAATCCTAAATTATAAACCCTAAACCTCTAACCCTTAATCATAAATTCTAAATCTTAAATTGTAAAATATATTTTTGAACAGCTATATACCCAAAATCATTGTAAAGTGATATTCAAACCTTATATGCTGTTAAAGTTTAGGGTTTATGGTAACATGTACATTAATTTGCAAACCCATTTTTTGTGACCAATTTGGGACTAATTTGCGACTAAGTTTTAATAGTAGTCACAAAATAGTCTCAAATTTGGGACTAATTTGCAACTCCACTCGTTTTAAATACTAATCATAAATTTGATTTAAAATTTAAATATTAATCCTAAACCCCTACACTTAATCATAAACTTGATTTAAATATTAAATTTTACACAACATCAAATAATATACAAAAAAATTCAACACTTACAATATAATT
>PKML01043666.1:39437-49545 GCA_002933935.1 Eutrema yunnanense | reverse complement strand
GATGAGTAATCTGATTCTCCTGAATCGGAAGGTTCCCCAAATTCGTCAAATTCTTCTTCTGAATCCTCAAATACCCGATCGTCTGCATGTATGGTGAAATCAACGACAAGGTCGACATCAAAGGAATGCTCGATTGAACCCAAACCTACGGAGGTTTGTTGGAGGGGTTCATGATCAGACATCCCATGAACTCTACCTCTCGGGTTTATCGATGTGACTGTAACCCACAGGTCTTGCTGATTTGTCACCCGAGGATAGAGAATGTAGCATACCTACACCATGTAAAAATTTAACCACGGGAATGCAACAAAACTAAATTAAAAATTAACGTAAAAGAAAAACAAACCTGGTCTGCTTGTGATGCAAGTACAAATGGCTCGTATCTCTGGAGTTTTCTTCTGCTATGTAATGATGTAACACCAAATTGGTCGTGTCGCACACCGCTTCCTACTAATGGGTCGTTCCAGTCGCACAAAAATGCAACGCATCTTAGACCGAGCATTCCCGGGTAATGAACATCGAAAATCTCACGTACGACACCATAGTATACAAGATCACCTGACTGAGTTGATACACCGTAATCTGAAGTTGTCGCACTCCTATCATCCCGAAGAATCTTAAAAGCGTACCCCCGTGTGCTATACATCACATGTGACTGCACGGTTGCTAGTGAAAATCGCACAATTTCTTCATTGATGGTCTGTGCGACGATAGAACCCTCCACTCTGCTCAAATTTTTCACCTTCTTCTTTAGATGTAACATATACCGTTCGAAATGATACATCCAACGGTACTGAACCGGGCCCCAAGCTCTGCTTCTCGAGGGAGATGAATTGTTAGATGTTCCATAACATCAAAGAATGAAGGAGGAAATATCTTCTGCAAATTGCAAAGGATTACAGGTATATTAGCCCCAAGATTGCGGATACCATCTGATGTAAGAGAGCGAGAACATATAACTTGGAAAAATGCACCAATCCCTGCAAAATATGGATAACAAATGAATAATTAAATAATGAAGTATATATTGTATAAAGTAGTAAATAAATAATTTCATGATTAATTGTACCTGCAATTGCTTCGTGGACATTACGTGGTAGAAGACATGCAAAGGCAAATGGAAGGAGGCGCTGCATCACCACATGACAATCATGACTCTTCATCCCAATAAACTTCCCTTCTCCATGATCAACGCAGTTCCGAATCCGTCCGTCCGGGAATCTAACACTTTCGGCAATCCCATCAAAAAACTCGGCCTTTGAAGGTTCATCCAAACGAAAAGCCGGGACCGGAGGCTTCCCATTCCCTGTCACATGTAGTGCTCTACGAGAACAAATGTCTGGCAAGTCCAATCTAGACTTTAGATTGTCCTTCGTCTTCCCTTTGACATTGAGAACGGTGTTCATAATGTTGTCGAAAAAATTCTTCTCAATGTGCATGACATCCAGATTATGCCTCAAAAGATGGTTCTTCCAATAAGGCAAATCCCAGAAAATGCTCCTCTTGTGCCAATTATGAACGTTGCCACAACCATCAACAGGATGATGCCCGTTACCACCACAATCAACGGTCCTCTCTGCACCAAAATCTCTGAACTGAGTCAACAAATACTCACCATCTAACTCAGGAGGTGGACCATCAAATACTTTCCGGTTCTTCCTAAACAATGTGGTGCTCCGACGATAAGGATGATCGCTAGGTAGGTATCGCCTATGACAATCAAACCAAGACGTTTTCCGTCCGTGCTTCAATTGGAGCGCATCAGTGTTATCTTGACAGTACGGGCACGATAACCTTCCGTGCGTTGTCCATCCTGATAACATGCCATATGTTGGAAAATCGCTAATGGTCCACAAAAGTACCGACCGCATGATGAAATTTTGGTGACAAGAAACATCAAACGCTTCAATACCTTGGTCCCATAACATTCGCTGCTCATAAATCAATGGTTGCAAGAACACATCAAGTGATATCTTCGGATGCTCTGGTCCAGGAACGAGAATGCTAAGGAACAAGAACTCCCTTCGCATGCACAAAGATGGCGGCAAATTGTAAGGTGTTACAATTACTGGCCACAAAAAATATTTTCTGTCGTGCTTCCCAAAAGGGTTGAAACCATCGGTACATAATCCAAGGTATACGTTCCTCCCCTCAAACGCAAAGCTGGGATAAATGGATTGAAAATGTTTCCATGCTCCTGCGTCTGACGGATGAGCGATTTTTCCATATGTTGTATGCTCTGCATGCCATCTCATTGCTCCCGCTGTGCGCTCTGACTGATATAACCTCTTCAATCTATCTATTAACGGTAAATACCACATCCGTTTATATGGCACTAGCACTCTTCCACCTGTTTCCTTATACCGAGGTTTGCGACAAAAACGGCATGTCGTACGGTCTGCGTCCTCTCTCCAGTAGAACATACAGTTGTCTATGCATACATCTATCATCTGATACGGCAATCCTAGACCTTGAACAAGTTTCTGTATCTCATAGTATAATGCCGGTGCAAGATTATCTTCTGGCAAAATGTCTTTCACAAAATCAGCGATTGCATCCACGCACTCCTCACTCAAATTAAAATTTGTCTTTATACCCATCATCCTTGTTGCAGTTGATAAAGGGGAATGTTCATGAGACGACCGCACCGCAATAAAAAAAAACTTTTTGCAATTATAATTAACAACAATAATTATTACAACAATAATAAAATACAATTTTTCTTACACCAATACACACGGTCTACAACAACAACAACAACAACAACAACTGGTATCGATCGATACTCCCATAGCGTCGATCGATACCCCAACAGCGGAACAACTCCCGGGTCCTAATCATCCCCTCTTCACCGCCTCGATTCCACGATCCCGCCTTATCTTTACCTGCATCGACAAAAGTGATGCATCAACATTTGGCTAACCAAATGCTGAGTGAGATTGATCATCCCAACAACAGGCCACCAATTAACAATTACTACGAAGAATTAACTCATACAAACAAAACTTCCCGGCACGAAGCCACCACCGGCATCGATCGATACACACATGGTATCGATCGCTGCCCCACAGCACACGGTACCCACTCAAGGGCCTGGTATCGATCGACACCCAACACCACACCTTGGTGTCGATCGATGCCACACGACTCACGGTACCCACACAAGGGCATGGTATCGATCGACACCCAACACCACACCTTGGTGTCGATCGATGCCACACGACTCAAGCTTATCACCTCGAACCACTAACCCTCGAGTCTATCCACCAGAACTCGAGCCTATCCACAAGGGACTAGTATCGATCGATACTCACGGGGTATCGATCGATGCTCCCTTCGAACCACAACATCCTACGCGAGTTCTCACCTAGAAATCGCCACGACCACACACAGAAAGCATCTACAAAGCTTAACAACAATCACATAAGCTTCTATGCTGACCTTTGGTCCCAACTCACCTTTAGTTACGATGGAACGAGCTCCACAACGACCTCCTAACCCAAGATCGACCTCCCGCTCTTCCCATCTCTCTTCCGAGCTTCTCACCAAGCTCACAACCTCTTGATCTCGCAAGATCGCCGCTCCGCAAAGCCTCTTCTCTCTTTCTCTCTTCTTCTCTCTCTCTCCCTCTCTTTCTCGACCCTTCTTTGGTCTTATCCTCCCAAGGATAACTTTTATACTCGAAAGAAGATAGAGAAGAAGATAACCACTAGCGAACCCGGCCGGTATCGATCGATGCTCACCAGTATCGATCGATACTGCCCTCAGGAATTAATCATTCTTCCTCCAATAATCAATTCCCGGAACACGGGCGCTACAGTTCACCTCTACACCCATCATATAACGGATGTTTATCAGCGTCTAACATATCAAAGAATCTCCGAGCTTCTAAGTTAGGTTCTTCTCCTCTATCTCCATACTCAGCAACCGATTGTATACTTTCACGAAATGCATCGTTCACCATCTGAACATGACCTACAACACTTTGTACTTCCATTGCGGGTTCTTCTAAGCTAGTGTTATCCCCAATATAATGTTCACTAGTACTAGCATAATTATCCACCATTGTATCATTTTCTCCGTAACTAGGCCCGTGTCTGGAATTTGATGAGGCTTGTCCATCCATGATCGAAAATAATTATAAGGATTTGAAGAAGACATTTTCGTAAGGAACTAGATAAGAGAGATTTTTTTTTGTTGTGATTATAAATGAAGTGGATACGTTTTTATAAGGAAAATTTTGTGCATTTTCCGACGGATTTCTGACGGATTTCCGACGGATCTAAAGTAGATATTATCGATGTCGGCAACCATGTCGGCAACTATGTCGGCAAAGTCACCATATGTCAGAAATCCGTCGGAAATTTCCGACAGATTGGCGTCGTCGGAAATCCGTCGGCAGTATGTCGGCAACATCAGCATTGCTCGGAAAGTCATCGGAAAGCCGTCGGAAAGTGTCCGACGGATTATGGTCGTCAGAAATCTCCGACGGATTTCCGACGGGATACTTTTCCGACGGATTTCCGACGGATGAGAAGTCTGTCAGAAATCCGTCGATAAACCGTCGGTAATTTCCGACGGAATTATCGCCATCGGAATTTCCGTCGGAAATACCACTGTTTTCTTGTAGTGAAACGATCTCTGCGATGGTTCATGAACAGGTGAGTCTCTGTGTTTTCAAACCTCTTTCTCTGGTTTAGTCTTCTATTTGCTTGAGGGCAAGCAAATGCTAAGTCTGGGGGAGTTGATATATCATGGTTTTTACCCCTTTTAGGCCATGATATAAGTCCGTTTTATAGAGTCTTTATACTATTTCGTAGTGTTTTAGAGTCTTTTACAGGTTTTAGCACATTTGGGGCATAATTGGAGATATTGGAGCTTTCTGGAGCATTTTGGAGCAAAGCAGAAGTGCATGTAGCTGAGAACACGATTTGAAGCCTTGGTATCGATCGATATTGGCTAGTATCGGTCGATACACATCGCAGCAAGACACGACCCGCGACTTTAATGAAGAGTTGAAGAATTGCAAATTGCCCCAGAAGTCTTTAATATTTACAAGAAAGCCCATACCGTGATTTAGGTTATTTAATAGGATTTCACAGCCAGTTTGATGGATATGCTTTATTTTACTTTGGTCTTGTGAGAGAGCTTTTGAAGGGAGACAAGTCTGAAACTCTGTTCGTCCGAGAGAAGATTTCGAACCCTTGTTTTACGGTTTCTATTATTTATTTGATGATTTATTCAAACATGTTTATTGCTTCAATTTCCATGTCTGAGTAGATCCACTTTAGGTTTAGGGTTTTTCTCATAGGGATTTCTTTGAATGCTAGGTTGATTTATTGCTAAGGTTCATAATCTGAATTAGTTCTTTGCCATAGGTTGTTCTCAAAGCTAATTCTAGGTTGACGAATCTGGAACTTAGATCTTAGGAGAATTGATTAGGCACGAGAGTGCGATTAATTACCTGATAGAACCTAGGGTGAGCAAATTGATTATTCGCAAAGAGATTTGGTTTAATTGATTTGTGAACATATCAAACCTGAACTTTAAAGCTGATTTAGACTTTAGGATTCGCAAAGAGATTTGGAATTCCTAGGATTTAGATTTAGATAGTTTTTGTAACGAGAGTTGGTTAGCTATACTTTAGTGATTTGAGTTCAAGAACCGTGCGTAATCTGAATCCTTCTAGTTAGTTTATCTACATTCATTGATTTTCTGAGAAATACCCTAGGCCTATATTCTCTCCATTGAATTTACATTTCCTTTTACTGTTTATTGTTCTTGTTTCATCTGATTTCCTTAGCTTGATTCCATACTATATAATCTATTGTGTGATTTCTCTGAGTTCTTGTGTTCGACCCCTACACTTACTACAACTACTGCTTTAGTGCTTTTTAGGGTATTAATTTGAGCATATCAATGTTGGATTTAGATTGTGGTTTCATGCGTCTTCTAGTTCTGGTCACTGAAAAGCTTTGAGTGTGATCACTGAAAAGCTCTAAGTTTAGTGTCATTCTCTCTTGGTATTATGCTGCGTCTTCTAGTTCTGGTCACTGAAAAGCTCTTACTTGTTGTCTGACGTTACTGGTAGAGTTCTTTTTCAAGATTAGAATGTTTGTATTTGTTTGGTTAGTTTACGGTCTTCTTTGTTTTGGTGTACAGAAGATTCGGTGCTAGGGAAAGGTTCAGTTCATAGCAGGTTTGGATTCTGTCTTCTTTGTTTTGCTGTAATTGTGAGGTTTTTAATGTTCAAGGCACTTATTTGTCTCTGTCTAGGTTTGGCCGTGACAAGGAAAAGCTGACAAAGAAGATCACCAAGGTGTTCACAAACAAGTTTGATGGTCCATACTACAGTTGGACTGTTGTGCCTCGGGATAGACAGGAAAGGTACTTCGTCGAGTTCGCGGTAAGCATTTCTCTTTTGTCCATGCTATTCTATGCCTTTCTTTCTATTCTGTCCACTAACCCGAATCACACTTCTCTTGTAGAAAACGCACACCTGTGATCCCTTATTCTCAGGGGTAGTACAACAACATTTCGAGAGGATTTGTCAAAGACGAATGAAGGATATGGTAAGCACCGCGAGGACTTCTCGACAGCGACCACATTGGATTAACCAAACTCTCTGGACAACAATGACAGAGTGTTAGGACACTGAAGAAGCTCGAGAGAGGAGTAAGACCACATCCGCTGCTCAGAAATCTGACCGTAAAGGCCTTGGTGTGCACAAGCACGTATCAGGCCAAAAATCATATCAACAAATCCAACAAGAAATGGTAAGTGTAAATTCACTATCTAATACTTTTGCAACTTTCTATTATGTAACAAATTTATATGTTACATTTTCAAGAAGAGGAATTGGGAAGACCGGTTAGTATCGGTGAGGTTTTTGTGAAGACTCACACAAAATCAGATGGGACGTTTGTTGATCGGAAGGCTGAGAGGATCACACAAACTTACGAGAAGAACTTACAAGCTAAGATGCAAGAGATCGGGCCTGAAACTTCAGACGGTAGGTCGCAGCAGCGAGAGCTAACCACATAGGACTACAACGACCTCTTTCTTTAGGTAAATACATGTTATATTTGTTATCTTTGGTTTTCAGTCCTTTGCATTTCATAAATATATGTTTTATTTATGCAGTCAACTTTCACGGATGAAAGAGGCAGGCCATATGGAATAGGAAGCCTAGCAGAGTCTCATGTTGGTGGAAAACGCAAGTTCGAGGACAGCTCTTCATCGTTTCAAGCTCTGCAAGACAAGTTGGAAGAAGCTCAACGCCAAATAGAAGAACAAGCTGCTTCTAACGCTCAGCGTGAGGCAGAGCTTACCCAACTTGCAGCTGAAAACCAAAGCAAGCTTACCCAACTTGCAGCTGACCACAAAGACAAGTTCGAGCATTATTCACTGGTGGAAAGGTATCTTCGTGAAACCGATCCAAAATTTCTAGACTTCATGGCTTCTCAATCTGGTCGGCAGCATGATTGTACACCCTAGGCTATCATTTTATTTCATGTTTTTGAACTTTAGAACATTAAGTTTTCTTTGTATTGGTTTGTACTTGATATGTTAAAATAATGTATGATGATTTCTTTGTATTAATGTTTCTTTCATTTTAATGTGTGTAGTCTTCTTATTAGTTTGCATATGATTTCCAAATTGCTAGGTAATACAAATATGGTACAGTATTACCATTTTGAATTTCGTCAATAAAATCAGTCGCTATGTAGTCGTAAATCAGTCGCTACGCAAATCAGTCGCAAAACAGTCGTAACAAAGATGACCAAATCACTATTCCGATGAACATATTAGTCGCAAATCAGTCGCTAATATAGACTCATATTAGTCGGGACATAATCACACAATTTCACGACTCTTTAACGACTACAGCAAAACGACTTCCACACGACACAATATATAGTCGCATGTTGGTCGTTAATTTAGTCGGTACATGGTCGCATATATTTACGACTGAATTATATAATCGCACCAAAGTCGCAAATCAGTCGTAAATTAACGACTGATTTGCGACTACTTGTTTTTACGACTTAACATTTCCGACTATGTCACTTAGTCGTAATGTAGTCGTAAAACCAGTTTTAGCGACTACATTACGACTGTTTATGTAGTCGCGAAAACCCTGTTTTCTTGTAGTGATTCTCAATGAATTCGACGGGGATCACTCTTTTGAGACCAAGGTACGAGGTTGACGCTAGAGCGGCTAGGGCGTCTACTTGGGTATTCTCGCCGTGAGGGATGTGGGTGAGTGTGAACTCGTTGAATCGCTTGGCAAATTCCTGGACAATCTTTAGATAGGCTCACATCCTCTCGTATCTGGCTTCATATTCTCCAGTGAACTGATTTGTCACTAGTTGAGAATCGCAGAATGCGCTTAAGTTTTGTACTTTTATTCCGTGAGCGAGTTTTAAACCGGCAATCAAGGCTTCGTATTCTGCTTCGTTATTTAAAGTTGGGAAGGTCAGCCGTAACGACTGCTCTAAGATTTCGCCTGTCGGAGACGTCAGGCGAACTCCTACTCTAGATCCTTGCTTTGAGGACGAGCCGTCGACGTGGAGTGTCCAGCTTGAATCAGGTGTTGGTTCCTCAATTCCTTCGGCAGGGAGCTCGACTATGACGTCTGCTAGTACATGGGACTTCTCACATGTTCTGTTCCGATATTCAATGTCATATTCGCTGTGTTCGACGGTCCACTTCGCTAGTCTCCCTGATTGGCTTGGACTATGTAGGATGGCTCGTAAAGGGAAAGTGGCCAGCACCACGATGGAATGCGACTGGAAGTAAGGTCGTAATTTCCTTGCTTACATAACCACTGCAAGTGCTAATTTTTTCATATGCGGGTACCTAGTCTCTGCGTCAGTCAGAGTCTGGCTGACCTAGAAGGGAGTCATTTGTGTGTCTTCATGCATCCGGTCGATCTCGGGTGCCGCACTAATTGCATGATGTACTTTTGAACGGATAGTCTGCATCTCGACGTTGTTCCGGACCAAGGAAGTTTTGATCTCGTTTAGTTCCATTATCTGGGCTCGACTCTATTCCATCGATTCGTGATGGTTCTGATTTGATCTCCTCGCCTCTTCGGCAGTCGCATTTGCTCTATCCAGAGTAAGCTCTCTTCCTCCGATGAGTTTTTGCCGAGTTGGTTCCAGCTAGGGACGTCTCCTGCCGGTCTTGCTCTTTCTAATGTCAAGGCGAGTTCATCACTCGTTATTCGGCCCAAGATGTTGTTCTTTTCACTTTGGACTGCCCCATCGCCGGCCGTTCCGAGGTGTGATCCTACAGGTTCGACGATTCGTTGCTCCGTCATTTGATCCAGTTGAAACGGGTTTGGCAGGAGTGGCCTCGTCAATGCGGCCGTCACCTCCCCTGATGGATGCAATGGTGGAAATCTTCCGCTTGCCAAGTTTGTCGAGAAGTACGAGTACTGTCGGGTTGAGGCCGAGCCTGCTTGGAAGCATTCTTGGCGGGAGTTGATATATCATGGTTTTTACCCTATTTAAGCCATGATATAAGTCCTTTTTATAGAGTCTTTATAGTATTTTGGAGTCTTTTAGAGTCTTTTACAGGTCTTAGCACGTTTGGAGTATTATTGGAATTATTGGAACTTTCTGGACTAGTTTGAAGGAGAAGCTGAAGTCGTGTTGCTGAGTACCTGATTTCACGACAAGCATCGATCGATACCCCCTGGTATCGATCGATACTCATCGTAGCAAGACACGACCCGCGAGTTTTCCAAGACTTGAAGAATTGCAAAAGTGCCCAGAAGTCTTTAATAATTACAAGAAGATCCCAAGTCGTGATTTAGGTTATAAATAGGATTTTACAGCCATCTGTTTAGGCTATGCTTTATTGTATGCTTTATTTTGTAAGTTTGATTTTACTTTGGGTTTAGAGAGACAAGTCTGAATCTCCCTTCGTCCGAGATCAGATCTCTAAACCCTTCCTTTTATTCTATTGATGATTTATTCAAACATGTTGATTGTTTCATTCTCCATGTCTGAGTAGATCCACCTTAGGTTTAGGGTTTTCTCATAAGGGATTTCTTTGAATGCTAGGTTAATTATCTGTTTAGGATTCACCATCTGAATTA
>PKML01043666.1:14112-39093 GCA_002933935.1 Eutrema yunnanense | reverse complement strand
TGAGCACAACAGACCTGATCAGTTCTATGCCAATCGATCTGCGATTCGCATCCCAACTTTTCAGAGGAACGACTTCGAGCTGAAGCCTGCGTACTATGCTCTTGTAAGTCAGAGCCCTTTCCATGGCCTACCTCATGAGCATCCCATGGATCATATCGAGAGGTTCGAGGACTTGGTCACTGGGATGAAGTACAATGGAGTGCCCAACGAGTTCTTGTTCTGCAAACTCTTCCCATACTCTCTTGGTGGAGAAGCTGCTTATTGGTTGAAGCAGTTAGCTCCTGATTCTCTAACTACATGGGATGAGACGAAGAACGCATTCCTGTGCAATTTCTATGATGATGCGAGATCCGAAGAGCTCAGGAATAAAATTTCTCAATTTTCTCAAGGGCCAACAGAAGGACTCAAGGCAGCTTGGATTCGCTTCAAGTCATATCAGAGGGATTGTCCGCACCATGGGTTCAATCAGGTTCAGCTGCTTGGCACATTCTACAGAGGGATCGACTGGAGGTACCAAATGGCTCTGGATACTGCGAGTAATGGAAATTTCAACACCAGGTATCCGGATGATGCAGTTGTGCTAATTGAGAACTTGGTGTCTAGCAATAGCACCAAGAATGCTGACTTTGACAGGAAGAAGCAAGCTGCATGAATTGATGGGTCTCAAATTGCTGAAGTTCAAGCAAAGCTGGATATTTTGCTTGGGAAATCGAAGAAGACTGTCCACTTTGCTGCTGAGAATGAAGTAGAAGATGTTAACTATGTTGGTGGTTTTGGATTTCAGGGTCAGCAATTTGGGTACAACAACAACCGGAACTTCAGCAACAACACTCGCAATTACGGGAACTCTTCGTATCAGCCCATCTCTCCAAAGTCCACAGACAATAAGATGGAACTCATGATGGAACAGGTTCTTCAGGGACAGCAGAAGTTGCAGGTTGATTTCAATGGGAAGTTTGACTCGCTGTACACTGACCTGAATGGGAAGATTGACCACCTGAATGGGAAGATTGAAGCTGTGAGTCTCTCCCAGAGGAAGCTGGAAACTCAGGTTGCTCAGACCGCATCAGCCTTGCAGAGGCAGGAAGGTTTTCTTCCAGGGAGAACTGAAAATCTGAGAGCACACGTCAATGCAATCTCCTCAAGTGCAGACAATTTTGATGAGGATCCTGAAATCGCCATGGCATCGATCGACACCCCCAAGTGTCGATCGATGCCGGTTACAATTCTGAAACGGGATACTTCCAAAACCCGTGTATCGATCGATACCCCATTGGTATCGGTCGATACTAAGGCGATTTCTGAGGAGACAACTGAGATTTCGACTGAGGTGCCTAAGGTAGTCGCAGAACGAGTGTATATACCCAGGATACCTTATCCTATACTTTCTAAGCTGACAAGGGAGGAATGGGAGGCTATTAGATGCAAGGCTTTGCTGGGTAAGCAGAATGTGGAGCTTCCTTCTGATGAAGATGTATCTGCCAGTAACGATTCAAAAGCAAGAGTATCGATCGATACCCTACCTGGTGTCGATCGATACCCCTCGCAGAACGAGCCAGAACTTGTGAAAACACCTGAGGTGATCGGAGAAAGAGTTCGCAAGTCCAAGACAAGAATCCTATTTCTAAACACCTCAGAGATCCTATCACTCCAAAGCACCTGCGTGGCTTTGAGAAGATGGTACGAAGGATCTCCCATGAATCATCTTTTGAAGAAGCTCTAGAGGGCTGACCACTGCTGAGTCACTTCAAAGACTACAGAGAAACTGAGGAAGAAATTAAGGCACTCTTTATCGAGGCAAGACGCAAGTCACTACAGCCGCGGCAATTGAAACAGAGGGAAGACCCAGGGAAATTCGCGGTACCATGCTCTATCTCTGGAGTCGAGTTCAAAGAGTCTCTCGTTGACTCAGGGTCTAGCGTCAATGTGATATCAAAGGAAATTGCTGAACGATTGAAGGCTGATACAAGACCCCCTACTTTGCTTCTCACGTTTGCAAACTCTTCCACCTCACCTCCATACAGTACTATCCATGCTTTGCCTATTAAAGTAGGTGATTGTCTGGTGCCCACTGATTTTCAGGTTGTGGAGATGAGCAAAGGATCTGAGGTTTCTCTGCTACTGGGGCGACCGTTTATGGCTACTGCTGGCGCGATCATAGACACACCTAATAAGAGACTCTCTTTCTCTTACATTGACGGAGATGTCTACTATGATGCCATTCCCCCTAGAGGTGCTCCCACACATGTCTCTAGCATCAAGGTTATCACAGGAGAGTCGCTAGCAATTGATATTTTGTAAGAGCCTCCTGACGAGCCTGCTGAACCGCCCAGCATTCCCAAGGAAGTTGTCAAGAAGACTAAGGTAACAAAGAAGAAGGCCAAGAGCAAAAACGTCGAGAATCCCCATGTCACTTTGATATCTCAGAAGAGTGATGGGAATTCGATTGAGTATAAGGTCAAGTGCAAAGGAGCTTTGAAGCCATTCTCTAAGGCTAGAATCCTTCTCACTTCGGAGCTGAAAGAGAAGGGACAGGAGTTTGTGCATAGTATGATGAGCAGAACTCTGAAGCTAGCAATGTTGAGTTGTGGAGCCTGTTTTGGTGCAACCTCTCACTCTTATCCAGCCTGAAGGGCGTTACAGTCAAGCTATTGATGTTAAACGAGCGCTTGGTGGGAGGCAACCCACTGGTGAGTCTTTTATTTCTTTTATTTTTCGTTTCTTGTGTCTTGAGTGAATCAGATTGGAGCAAACGAGGAGAAGCTTAACTGGCCTTGACAAAATCGCCAGGGTATCGATCGATACCCTGTTGGTATTGGTCGATACCCTGCAGACAATGATGAAATTCTGTGTCGACTTAAGCCTGTATCGATCGATACATGCTGTGTGTCGGTCGATACTCTATGTTCCAGCAAGGTAACTTCTTGTCTTTCCCAATTTTATTATGTTCTTTTGTTTTCTTTCACTGACTCTAGGCTAGATAACACTGGGGACAGTGTTGTTCATGTCTGGGGGAGGTGTTTGCTGACATTGTTTTTGTTTTTCTTAGAGTCAGTCGTTTTATCGAGTCAAAATCGTTTTATTGAGTCAAAACTTGTTGGAGATGATGATCATGTGCTTGAACCTATTGATTTGATTTTGTTTTTGAGTGCACAGTGTTACAGGATCAGTTCTAGATCGACTAATGAAAAATCCAAGGACTAACCAGTTGACTAGAAAACATCCATGTCTCCAGCAGAGTTCTTCTGAAGCCTGAGCCAAATTTTTGCACTTCATCAATGTGGTTAGTGTTCATAGAGCTTGATTCATCATCCATGTGTTTAGAGTTATGGTATCTCTCTCCCCTGTTATAAGTTGATAAATAAGAGCATAAAAGATTGAAATGATTTTCTTCTGAGGAGAGGGTTAGGAAAATTTCCAGCGATCCCATTATTCTACTTAAGAGGGAATGATCACACAAAGGATTGGAAGCGAGGCTAGGATTTTCCTATGATGTCATTATTCGCCTACATCCTTTGATACATAGAGAGGGAAGAACCGGGGATTTGGTGGCAAACACCATCAATATTCGCGTCTTATACCTTGATGTGTATATGCAAAGCTGAAAAGAAAAGAAAGAACATAATAAGAAATAAGTCTGGGGGAGAGAAATTGATACAAAAAGTGTGAAAAAGGGTGGTTCCTTGTCATGATATTGTCTGGTAAAGAATCTAGAAGGTTCTTGAACATTGGCTGCAGCGATGAAACTGGTGATGATGGTTTTATTTGAACAATGCTGTGGGATAATGTGTGGAGTCTGGAAAAGCTGCGAATGTCTACGGAGAAGTACATGGTGGTTATATCGAAAGCTGGTCAAGTGACATTTGGGTACTTGGAAAGAAGGTCATTTCGATGGTTCATGAACAGGTGAGTCTCCGCGTTTTCAAACCTCTTTCTTTGTTTAGTCTTCTATTTGCTTGAGGGCAAGCAAAGGCTAAGTCTGGGGGAGTTGATATATCATGGTTTTTACCCTATTTAAGCCATGATATAAGTCCTTTTTATAGAGTCTTTATAGTATTTTGGAGTCTTTTAGAGTCTTTTACAGGTCTTAGCACGTTTGGAGTATTATTGGAATTATTGGAACTTTCTGGACCAGTTTGGAGCAGAAGCTGAAGTCGTGTTGCTGAGTACCTGATTTCACGACAAGCATCGATCGATACCCCTGGTATCGATCGATACTCATCGCAGCAAGACACGACCCGCGAGTTTTCCAAGACTTGAAGAATTGCAAAAGTGCCCAGAAGTCTTTAATAATTACAAGAAGACCCCAAGTCGTGATTTAGGATATAAATAGGATTTTACAGCCATCTGTTTAGGCTATGCTTTATTGTATGCTTTATTTTGTAAGTTTGATTTTACTTTGGTTTTAGAGAGACAAGTCTGAATCTCCCTTCGTCCGAGATCAGATCTCTAAACCCTTCATTTTATTCTATTGATGATTTATTCAAACATGTTGATTGTTTCATTCTCCATGTCTGAGTAGATCCACCTTAGGTTTAGGGTTTTCTCATAAGGGATTTCTTTGAATGCTAGGTTAATTATCTGTTTAGGATTCACCATCTGAATTAGTTCTTCGCTTAGGTTGTGTTCAAAGCTTGTTCTAGATTAGCTACCTAGAATATAGATCATAGGATAATTGATTAGGCACGACAGTGTGATTAATTACATAATAGAACCTAGGTGAGCAAATTGATTATTCGCAAAGAGATTTGGTTTAATTGATTTGTGAACATATCAAACCTGTTATTAAAGCTGATTTAGACTTTAGGATTCGCAAAGAGATTTGGAATTCCTAGGATTTAGATTTAGATAATTCTCGCAACGACAGTTGGTTAATTATACTTTAGTGATTTGAGTTCAAGAACTGCGCTAAATCTGAATCCGATTAGTTAGTTTATCTGCATTCATTGATTTCCTGAGAAAAATCCTGGGCCTATATTCTCTCCATTGATTTACAACTCTTTTAATTTCTGCATTGCTTTCAATTCAATCTGTTTGGTTTAGCTTAATTCGATACTATATAATCTATTGTGTGATCTCTGTGAGTCTTTGTGGTTCGACCCCTAGCTATATTACAACTACTGCTTTAGTACTGTTAGGGTATTAATTTGAGCATATCAGGAGTCCCGAACCGAGGTATCCTGAATACAAATTTCTAATCCGACCTTCCAATGCCAATGTCTCGCTCCGATAGGGTTTTGTTTGTCTTGTCCTGCTCGCCAACCTTCTTCAGCAACAAGGTGAGCATCCTCTTCAATTCATCTAGAGGCACCGAGGTTATCTCCGTTGTTGCAAGGGGAGTGCCATTGGGATCGACTCTTTTGTTTCTATTACCGCTGCCTCCAGATCTGCCACCGTTGTTACTTATGTCGTCACCGGTTCTTTGCTGGTCTCTGAATATCTCGTTCCTGGTATTTTGAGGTTTAGAAAACTTCAAAAATTCCCCACAGATGGCGCCAAACTGTTAGAGTTGAAACTCACATAATCAATCTTTGTAAACACTTTTAGAGGGAACTGAAGTTTCTGGGAAAAACACTGTAAGAGATCCAAAGATGGTGATTTTATTGCTGTTTGAAAGTGTATGAGCACAAGTTGCTAACAGCTATTGCTAGGGTTCTGCCTCTGTTACAAGCGATTTACGAATACTATTTATACTTGGTCATATCTGAGATTCTCGGACGTAAAAATGAATTTTTCCTTCTTCCTTTGCGCGGCTAACTAAACTTAATTAGGGTAAACGATGACTTGGGCCCTTAATCCGGCCCAAAAGGGTTGATGGACACTTGTATCTCGGCCCAGAAAGGTCTACGGGCACTTATATCTCGTCCAATAGCCGTTCAAATGAGCTCGGCTATTTCCCTGAAGTGGAACGACTTGTCCTGGGTAGACCTCGGTTCGGTTGAGAAATTTCGTCCTCACCTCAGGTTTGCTTTGTTAGATGAAGTGAGACGTCCTCGAGGAACGTTATGTTGTCACGCTTCGGGCCAGGTTAGTATTCCTCGTTGTCTGGGGTGTTAATCTCGGACGGGTGAAAATCGGCCCTAACACTTAACCTCACAAATAGCACACTCGCTATATCACGTCAACGTCGACGTCCTGGCACGGCGTTCGATCCTTACTCGCATTCCCCGTAGATGTCGTGTTGAAATATTCCACTCCGGCGATATGCAGTTAAAACTGAAATCGTCGAACTAAAAAGCTGGGATTCGTCTCGCAAAGCGTTCCCCATGGATGCAGTAGTGAAATAATCCACGTCTTCGATGCTTAAGCCTAATAAACCTAGCTCGTTGACCCAAAATTCGGGGCCAATCCCGCATTAGGTTCTAAGTCGGACGAAAAAATTAAGACGAGCCCACCTCGAACGTTCGTACTGGACTTAGAAATATTAAACGTGGTAAGCCGAGCATAGTCTCGCACACAAAATTCAAACCTAGCCCATACTCACACCAAACGGGATAAGCCGAACTCAGTTTTCGGCCCCTAACTCCTTAACTCGAAGAACATCAGGCAAAAATTATCAAACGAATCGACCAAGTCAAAAACAAGTTGAAACAAGACCAAATTCAATGTCGACCCAAGCAAACAAAGAAACTCGAAAATACGAAGAATAACAACATAGTCGTTTTGCTTATATGCCAATCTTACGTCAGAATAGTATGACAGTTTACGAAAACAAACTAGGAGAAATACAACAAAAGAGATCAAAGACCAACATAGTCATTCGTTAGTACGAGCTTCAGACTCAACGGGGTTCAAATGGAGTTGCATGTTTTGATTTTGACCTTGTACACCACCTGCAACAGGAAGCACCTTAGAAAATGATCTTCCGAATGTGGAACAAACGCCGAAGACCGAACGACAGCCTCCTGGCTCTGCTCTCCGTTCGTAGCCCAAACTGGATCTTCCGAAATAGAAGGATTCTCTGAAGGCCAAATGGCCAACCTCAATTCATCTGTAATTATCATCGGTAGGTTGCGACTCCACCGGAACCGAGGCCAACCTCAATTCATCTGTAATTAACGGAGTAAGAAGACCGACATTCGATCCATACATATTTACATCAGAGAAGTCGAGCATCTCTAGGTCGCAATCTTCTGGGAGCACGATGCCAAATGAGTTCGCCCTCTCGGTCGAAACCTTCACCTCATTTTCAAGCTAAGCAATGTTAGCGTCAGGAATTGGAATGCAACTCTCCTTGTACAACTTCATACAATTCAAAGTCCCGCGAGCTTGGGCGAGTTTGATCATGGTGTCCTTGGTCCAAGCCTGATCGGCAAAACAATATTTCACGGTTTGAAGTTGGATCCTAAATTGTTCAGCCATACCGATCTTCGACTTAAGGATCCCCTCATCACGCGACCCCCGAAGTCGATCATGTTCCTTTTGAAGCATCTTGTTGAACTCTTCCTTCTTGGTTTGCTGCCTCTTTTCAAGAATGGCCTTATCAGCCAACATGTCATTATTGGACTGCCCCAACTTGGCATTTTTGGCATTCAGGACGAATTCATGATCAACGACCTCGTGGAATTTCCTCCCAACCTCGACAACCTTATCTTTCTCGGCCTGCATCTCGGCCCTAACAGTTGGTAACTCATTCAGAGCCTCCCGAGCTTCACCTAGTTCCCTCGTCACGTTTCCAACAACATCCAATTGCTCCCGAAGGTCTTCCCTCTCGCGGTTAACTCTACGGAACTTACTCCAAAGACGAGCCATCTGCCGATTGGTGTAAGTTGCCACGTGATGCATCGGCAGAAATCAGATAACAAAATAACGCGTAAACAATAAACGGAATCGTCAATATCAAACTTACCCGCACAATAGTCTGGGTGATTTCCTGATAATCCCTATCGTCCCCAGAATTGTCGGAGAGAGGTGTGAGGTCGATTGAGGAACCCCAAAGTCGCTGATAAAGCTCGACGCATTCAGATGCGTTATCGACAAAGGGGACATCCCTCGCCGTGTATGCATATGACCAACTATGGTCAAATCCAGCCTCTCCTCTATGAGCTTTCTTCGGGCCATCACCCTCGGAAATCCCGACCCCTTCTGAAGCCCTCTTCCTCGACCGCTCCTTATTAAGATTCGGCGCAAGAGATCGAGCCCCATCCGTATCAGCAGTCTCCTTTTCCTAGGAAGAGACGATTCCTCGCCTTTTGGGGGTAGGAGTCCCACCTTTCTTCGTTGGAGTGGCGACTCTCCTGCCTTTCATCTTAGATGAAACAGTGGCCTTCCTAGCAAGACCCAAAACAGTTTTCTGTGCCACTGCGACCTTCTTCGCTTTGGCAGTTTTTTTCGCCTCGACGGCTTTCTTTACTGTGGCCTCATTCTTCGCCTCAATGATTTTCTTTGCCTCGGCAATGACCTACATTTCAGCATCTCTCTTAGCCGAGTTTGGGCTTAACCTCTTCTTCACATCAAGGACCTCCCATCCAGTAATCTAAGGCGTGGTCTGAGATTCGACCTCGAATCTCTTCTTTAAAAATCTGATCAGTACGGACCTCAGGCCGACTCGTACGCACGATCTCGGTAAATGTCGCACTAGGACTTGACAAAATATTTTGTAGATCCTCCGAATAAATAGGGATGCCATCCAGATCGAGTCGCCCCATATTGGCAAGAACTACAAAATCGATAATACAGACTTCGATTCGCCAGCAATCCGCAACGTTTGCTAGAAAGAAAAATAACATGAAAACCCGTAATGCCGACATGCATTGATGCGAGCGTGATATTCCCGAATACGAGCCTCGCAGAAACAATCAAAAAGCAAGGTCATCTAAATATAGATCGGAATCTAAGACAGATCGAAGTAGAATCACTCTGAAGAAGGGACGAGATAACCTAGATAGAGAAAGAAGAGAGATAAAAGAGAGCTACCTTTTGTGTTCTCTAAGAGGCGAAAGGAAAGAATGAAGAAGAGAAGCGAGCGGCTCAGAAGAAATCCATCGCATAGATCTAACGGTCCACAATCTTGGACGGTTAGTATCCCCGATTCGACCAGTCACAACGATTCAGCTTCATGATTTGACATATTCGAAGATTCACAGCGATTTATCTCCCGATATCTCTAGCGATTCGCCCCCCCAAAACCTGGTGATTCCAAATCTTATTCCAAATCTTCTAACCAACCAGTTTTATCGAATATGCAGTTTGAAATCCCCAGCGATTCACTATCTCACGTCGGCAACTCGTACTTCATGGATAATCAGCATCGTTTCGACTCGGTATATTTCAAATCTACCTCTTTTCATAAAGTCCGCCGAACTCAACTAAACGCTCATATTTCGCTGAACTGCGGGAGGGCTAATTGTTGGAGGTGAGTTTAGCAAACCCCTTAAACCCGTCATAAACTGAATCTAAACCGGTCAACTCTGTACGTTGACTCGAAAGATATATTTCAACTTACCCACATCGGCCCATTATGGGTGGAACCTCGACGCGCGATCGAGGCTCACGCCGGCCCATCTACAATCCCTGGTTTTAGGCGAACTCGGCCTATCAAGGCCCGATACCCATCCGCGCCACATCGGCCCATTAACCAGCCTTCGGGCTCACTAAGCCCGACTAACCTTAGTCGGCACCGATCTCGCAAGAGTAATTGAAGATTTCATTTACTCACCTCACGAGGCTATAAGGAAGATTTCTTCCTTATCAAGTCCGGGAATAAAGGATTCTTTCCGAGATCGCCTCCGAGGAAAGAGGAAGATTTTCTTAGCCCGATCCGCGGAGAATAAGTAAATCAGACCGCCTTAGAATCTTATAAATACCAAAAGTTACCTCATTCGCAAAAAGAGTCCACTTCGCCGCAAGAGACCTAAGAACCCTAGCTATAAGAACTCAAGCTTTGTTTTAAATTCACTCTGTTCGAACCAGTTTCAACAACCACAATTATCTACATGTCCTTTTACATAATTAGAAACCATCGTTGCAACATGATCATTATTCGTTAAACTCTATAAAACTCTACTTCCAAAACTCCTTTTCCATTTTGGATTTGTACTTTTCTCAAAAACCTAATTAGACGATAACATTTGGCAATGGAATCACCAAAAGACAAACTAATACAATCCTTACAAACACCGCACACATACACAAATAGACTCTCTAAGCGACAAACATTTAACAACTCACTTTTTCCTATGTTCCACTTTGCTTCCTACATAGTTCGTGCCAGTTTCATCAATTTTATTCCTTTCGATAATGGAAAATACATTGAGCTCCTATCAGACGATGCCCGAAAAACTCACAGACATTTCGATGGAAAAACATAAAGATATTTTAGTAGTTTTTTAAATAATTTTAATCATCACTTAGCTAAACAAAATGTCATACATAATCCACAAAAATAAGTTTTATATTATGCAAAACTAATGAATTTTGGTTAAATATAATTATTACGTACTACAAGAAAACATGGTGAATTCCGACAACATTTCTGATGGCAAACAATCTTTAGACGGATTTTCGATGGCAGTCTAACATATTGAATTATGTGGGCCAAAACTCTCACAACCACATTCTTGTAAATGAATTTAGAGGGAACATAAGTTTATGAGATTTGAAAACACGAGAACAAATATCCAGAGATGGTTTTATTGCTGTTTCTTAAGCTTTCAAGTACAAAGATGATTATAGCTAAGGGTCTTTGCTAGGGTTTCGACTTCGGTGTTTACAAACAGTTTCGACTACTATTTATACAAGTTCCATGAGCAAGGATCTCAGACGATATGGAATATTTCCTTTTCTCTTTGAGCGGCTGCCGATTCGAAACTTTGTCTAGGTTTTCCTGTTGGTTGATCGCCTAATCGATCTTGAGTTCGGCCCACCATAATCAAGGCCCAATCTTGACCTCGGTCCAAGAGGAACTGGCTTCGGCCCAAGAGGGGCTTATCTTCGGCCCACGATATTGAACCAAGATGACCGGGTCGGCAGTCTCAAATTGGTCTTGGTTAGATATTAGAAATACTCTTGATCTCCCCTCGGCTTGGTCCCGTTTGGCATGAGGTGATATGACCAAGGCAGATCAGGTTTTGGCTCGGTCGATGTCTTCTCTTCTTCAGGTCGGTCTTCTAAGATGGTGTCTCCATACTTTATTGTTTTCCAAAAGGTTAATGTATTGTTGTGACGAGGTTAAGGTTATTGATATCGAGATTAATCAACGGGGCGAAGTGATGGCATGGTCTTCCATTTGTCTGTGCTGCCGACGTGAAATAAGGTCGGGGTGTTTTGTCACGATGGTTTATTGACGAGGCGAATAAGGGTCCATCATGCACCGACCCATCTCTTCGTAGATTTTTACGGATGCTTTCTCGCGTTTTCACGCGCTTTGCTTTAAATACTTCGGGAATCGTAAGAGTTTCAGTTAGTTCTCGAGGTCACGCGCACCCACGCTCCAACTGCTTATAAATGGCGAGGTCCTCCCTCATTCTTCTTCATTACCCACTTCTCCAAAACTTCATAAATACATGTAGCTCTCTTCTCTCCCCTCTTTATTTAACTTTCGGCTAAGATTTTCCGATCTATTGCCGCATCGTTTTAAATTATCCGATCCATTTTCCTACCAACCGCGATGTGTCTTTGAACTACCGATCCGTCCCCATCGATCAATTATTACCAAGGTGTGATGTCATATCGCGACGTTTTGAATAGTTCGGTCGGCTCAACTAATTGCCCAGCATTGCTCGATTGTAATTCCATAGGGGACACCGAGGTGAGTAGGACCTCTGAGATGAATCTTCCTTTAACCGAGGCTTGGGGTGACGAAGTGATCAGATCTCCCGAAGAGGTTCCTTTCGAGGGGTTGGTTCCCTCCCTTTTCGCGGTGCCCTTTACTGAGGTGGTTATGGGAAAGGTGAAAATAGAGGACAAGGATTTCTTTTGGGATCCTGTCGAGGCAAGAATGGAAATAGATCACCTCGTGGAAGTTTTTCAGCTACGTCTATCGAAGCAGAAAATTGTGAGAAGACCTATGAAAAAGTGAGTCGATCCTCCATGTTCCACGCTCTCTATCGAGGTATATTTAACGGAATTACGGCAGTGATTTAATATATATATGAGGATGTAGAGTTTGCTATCTCTGAACTAGATTATCGGACCAACGGGCCTCCACCGGGCTACTTCACTATCTATGAAGGCTTTTTCCGTATGTGCTTCTTTTGGTTCCCACTCCCTGAAGTGATTCTTCGATATTTGTGGAGACATGGCCTTGTTGAGGTCGGTGAAATCCACGCATACTCGCCATTTTCCATTCTTCTTCTTTACCACGACGGGGTTGGCAAGCCAGTCGGGGTAGTTTGCTTCGGAGATCAAGCCAACTTTCAGCAGTCGCTCCACCTCTTCGTTCACATCCTTGGCTCGTTCGGGTCCCAACTTTCACATTTTTTGCTTCACAGGTTTGAAAGTCGGATCTACATTTAATTCATGGCAAGTGACGTAGATGATGATGGCCATCATATGTTCTACTGCCCATGCGAATGTTTGCACGTATTCTTTCAAGAAGGAGATTAGTTCGGTCCGGATCACTTCGTTCAGTGTAGCTCCAATTTCCACGCATCGATCAGGATGGGCGTCGTCGATACAAACCAAAATTACGGGCTCGCAGGTCGCCTCGACTTTTTCTTCTTGAGCCTCCGTGATATGTAAATGCTATAAAAGTTTAACCAGGTCCTTCTCTGATTCCTGGTCCGTCTTTGATTTCTTCTGATTGTCTTTGACATCGGTTACCGGATTCTTGCGTTTGTGCTTGACCAGGAAACAGACTCTTGATTCTTTTTGGTTTCCCCAAATCGTTTTGACTCCATCGAGGGTCCAGAATTTGATGCATAGGTGATAGGAAGATGGGACATCTCGCATGGAATTTATCCACGGAGTTCCCATGATAACATTGTATATTGATGGGTGATCTGCCATGGAAAACTCAATGATCTTTGTTACGCCTTTTGCATGAACCGATAGCCTGATTGTGCCGAGGGTCATCGTCGTGTCTCCAGAAAATATAGTCAGGGGCCACAGATCGACTATGATCTCTGTCATCTTGATGTTCATTTTCCTGAGGGTTTCTCGAAAAAATACATCGACAGAGCTCCCCGTGTCAATTAATATTCGTGCCACATCGTGATTCCGGATTGTTAGCATGACAACAAGAGGGTCGTTGTGTGGTCTGTCGATCCCGGTGGTTTTGTTTTCAGCGAAAGAGATGACAACGTTTGGAAGGTTAGGAGGTTATGACAAGTTGATTTTGGCGCTGGTAAGCCTTGATTAACGACACCGTGTTTGCACAATATCGGGATCCTCCCATTATCATGTTGATCCTCCTTCGAGGGCCATGTGGTTCTTCCTCGTCGTTTCTTCTTCCTCACTTTGGGATTTCATCTTGGTTTTTTCCCGTCTGGCCACCCCGGTTTGGCCGATTCTGATTCTCTTCTTCGCGTTCAAAGTCTTTGAGGGTTACTGTGTTGCCAAGCTCTCTTGCCATAAACTTAGCTGCCAATTTTGTGCCTAGGCTTCAGCAATTGGCTGTGAGGTGCTCGTAGCACTTATGGTGTTCGTAATAGGCATTCTCATCGAAGTTGCTAGATTTTCTTGTCCATGTATTCCACGGTGCTTTGCCTCGTCCGATTCCCACTTGGTAGTTATGAGCGCTTTGGAATTTTTGTCCTTCGTGATGTATGAACCCTTTGCTCTGAGCATTCTTCCGGGGGTTTGATGGATTTGGGGTCGAGACGACGCTTCGGCCCGGTTTCATCGGCTTGTACTTTTCCTCGAGGATCTTCATCTCCTCCTCGTCGATTATGAAGTCTGAAGCTCGGTGTAAGGCGTCTTGAATCGTTTGAGGCGTGTTCAGGACGACCTCTTTTCGGAAACCTGACTTGTACCACAATGCTTTCTTTAACGTGATGAATGCAGCTCGATCGCTTACTCCTTCTACCTTCGATACCAATGTCTTGAATCATTCCATGAAGTTTTATAGTGATTTCGTCGATGCTTGTGTCATGGTCCATAAGTCGGCGTCAGACGTCCCTCGTTCCATAAATACGGAGTATTGTTTCAGGAACTTGGCAGATAATTGCTGGAAGTTATCCATCGAGTTTCTCTCCAGCCTTGAGAACCAATCGAGGGTAGCTCCCTTCAAGTGTTCAACGAATATGAGGCAGAATTTAGCATCATTTTCGTTTTCTTTGAGTTTGGCTCGGCCCATTGGTCGGTTATTCCGTCATAGAATGGAATTCTGATTTTCCCGGGGTCGGACACAGTTGCCTCGGTGATGCAAGTCATGAAGGGGGTTCTCTACGTTTCTTCTAGCATCCGATCGATATCGGGTGTTGCGCTGATTGCGTGATGTACCTTTGAGTGGATGGTTCGTACCTTGGCATTGTTCCGGGTCAAGGAAGCTTTAATCTCATTTATTTTCTCTATCTAGGCTCGGCTCGCCCCTATCGGCTCGTCGTGTTGACTTTGATTGGACATTTTCAGCTCGTCAGCGCGTCGCATCTGTTCCGCCCATAGAACATTTTCTTCTTCTGTTAGATTGTTGCCGAGCCGAGTTATGCCGGGGACGTCTCCTGCGACTCCTGTCCCTTCTAGTATCGAGGCGAGTTCGTCGATTGTGATGCGACCCAAGGTGTTTCTTCTTCCATCTTGGATCCCTCCATTCTTGATCATCGCAGACATTATGCTGATGCGAGATCGTGTGCGATCGTCATTTTGTTGGTCTATTCCATGATCCGACCGAGGTAGATAAGGTAGCAGTGGCCTCGTCATTGTGGGTGTCACCTCGCCAGATGGGTTAAACGGTGGCAGCCCTTCTGCGTTCGCCGAGGTACCCGCGGGTGTTGAGAAATCGAAGACCGTCATGTTGAGGCCGAACCTTCTCGTTGGCATTCTTGGTGGATTAATTGCCGAGCCGACGTGTCCAGTATGCAGGTCCAGTATGCAGGTCCCTAGTTCGGTTCTCCGATGTCAGTGTATCAACCCTCTCTGTCAAGGTTTTGTTCAGCTTGTCTTGCTCCTCCGCCTTCTGCAGTAGCGCGGCGAACATGTCCTTCATTTCGGCTAAAGGCGCCGAAGCGGTCTCCATGATCGGAGGGTTGTCGCCGTTGTTGCTAGTGTTGTCACCGCTTCTATGCTGATCTTCGGCCATCTCTTTAGATCTCGTTCTTGGTGATTTTCGTGAGTAAGAACTTCTAAATTCCCCACAGGCGGTGCCAAATTATGTGGGCTAAAACTCACACAACCAAACTCTTGTAAAGGAATTCAGAGGGATCATAAGTTTTTGAGATTTGAAAATACGAGAACAAAGATCCAGATGGTTTTATTGATGTTTCGTAAGCTTTTAAGTACAAAGATGATTATCGCTAAGGGTCTTTGCTAGGGTTTCTACTTCGGTATTTACAAACGGTTTCGACTACTATTTATACAAGTTCCATGAGCGAGGATCTCTGACGATATGGAATATTTTATTTTCTCTTTGCGCGGCTGTTGATTCGAGACTTTGTCTAGGTTTTCATGTTGGCTGATCGCCTAATGGATCTGGAGTTCAGCCCATCACAATCGAGGCCCAATCTTGACCTCGGCCCAAGAGGGACTTATCTTCGGCCCACGATATTGAACCAAGATGACCGGGTCGACAGTCTCAATCTGGTCTTGGTTTGATATAAGAAATAGTTTTGATCTCGCCTCGGCTCGGTCCCGTTTTGCATGAGGTGATATGACCAAGGCGGATTTTGTCGAAGTGAACAGAATGGGACCGAGCCAGGTTTTGGCCCGGTCGATTTCTTATTGTCTTCAGCTCGGTCTTCTAAGATGGTGTCTCCATACTTGATTGTTTTCCCAATGGTTAATCTCAGGCGGGTGGAATCCGACCCCAACATGGATGAGTGTAAAAAATCCATAGGAAATTTCCGAAGAATTTTATCATATGTGGATATCTACCGGAAAATATTGATGTTATTATAGCCATTTTATAGCCATTTGAAATTTTGATATCTATCGAAAATCCGTTGGAAAAACTCACTTATAAATATGCTTTCACCCTCATTCACGACAATGGATGGACAAACCTCCACATGATCAATCAGGCCTACTTTCGGATGACTTCACATAAGGTCTTAAGCCATTCATGGCATTTACGTCAAACTAGGACATAACCTTGCAAACCGATAATATAAATTGTCAGAATAATATATTTATCTCTGTAAATACATAATGTAATCACCTCTATAGTGCATGGTTTATGTCGCGTTACAAGATTTGGTATTCGCATGAAGAAAACGATTCAATGGTAAATCATGCTAGTACTCGGTTGGAAAATCAACAACATAAGTAGATGAAATGTGAAAATATTTAGTCGATGATTGAGGATGGCGATAGAGTAGGGGAACCTAATTTAGATGCACAAAGGTTTTTTTGATATGTTAGACGCAGCTAAAGATCTGTTATACAAATGATTTAGAGAGCGACATTCGCCTTTATCAGATGCATCTAGATTGATGACCATAAAGAATAATTTCAAATTGCCTAAGGCTTTTTTGGATTCATAACAGATTTTGTGAGTGACATTTTGCTTGAAGTTAATCTTTCACCAGCTGCTTACTACGAGGTATAGAAACTGCATACTACGAGGTATAGAAACTGGTAGCTAGTCTTGGATTTACTACAAGAAAACATAGTATTTACATCGATTATGTAGGACAAAATTAATCTGTTGTAAAGTAACATAAAAGTTATGACGCATCTACGACGATTATTAATTTCGTCGTTAAGTGGTAGTTAATTTCCAACTAATATATATCGTCGTACATTCGTCGTGAATGGCCAACAAATTTACGACTACTGCTGAGTTCGTCGTAAATGTTTTGTGAATTGACTACGAATTTACGAGTATATATCTTCGTTAGAAATTAACTACGAATTTACGAGTAAAAAAAGTAAGTGAACACATGAATTTTGTTAGGTGAACTAGCTTATTTACGACGACAGTTGTAGATGTAAATTCATCGTTAATACAATTTTTGTTGGTAATTTGTAGTAAATTTTGTTGTAAATTTGATAACATCGTTAATACAATTTTTGACCATTTTTATGGATCACTTTAATATATTTTGCATGTGTTTTAACTCCGTTTTCCACCCACTCGAGATTAATATGAAGC
Source organism: Eutrema yunnanense (assembly GCA_002933935.1). Classification (NCBI taxonomy): domain Eukaryota; kingdom Viridiplantae; phylum Streptophyta; class Magnoliopsida; order Brassicales; family Brassicaceae; genus Eutrema; species Eutrema yunnanense. The sequence goes on along the minus strand of PKML01043666.1, from coordinate 21,905 downwards.
TTACCGACTCACATGAGTATAGAGGGCCGAGCCAAAGCATGACGATCCTAAAACTAGCCTATCTCCGTTCGCCTCGTCTGGAAGAACATAGATTCCTCCAAGGTAATCCTACCTAGAGTGGACGGAAGCCGAGACGAGGCCAAAGCAATGGCTTCTTTCAAACCGAACTAAGATCGCTGCGAAACGGATCGGCTCACCTTGAAAAACCAAACCCATCAGAATACGGGTAGGCCGAGATACCGTCAACTCGTGGGCCGAGTTCGAAGCCCAAATCATTATTTGCCCTAGCCTAAGTCGGTGGCCGCAGGAAGCAAGAGGAAAGTTTCCTTTTGCCTTCCGAGATACTCGCTAATGTAAACCCATATAAAGAGCATTCATAATCTGATTGTAAAAGGGACCCTAACAATAGCTCTTAGCAACTTGTGCTCATACACTTTTCAAACAGCAATAAAATCACCATCTTTGGATCTCTTACTGTGTTTTTCTAGAAACTTCGGTTCCCTCTAAAAAGTCTCGACGTAAGATTGATTGTGTGAGTTTCAACTGTCAGAGTTTGGCGCCGTCTGTGGGGAATCCTCGAAGTTCTTACTCGCGGAAACATCTGGAACGAGATCGGAAGATATGGTCGGAGACCAGCAGATGATCAACGCCGAAGTGGGCAACAACGCGAAAGATACAACCGGTGGAACGATCAATCTCAGCGGCACTCCCATAACACCCGTTGGAACGATGTCGGCACCCTTCGCCGAATTGAAAGACATGATCACCTCGATACTAAAGAAGACGGAGGAACATGACAAACTTAACAAGATCTTGTTAGAAAAAGTCAAGACATTGATCTCGGAGGTCGGACCAATGACTAGCAAACTGAAAACCTCGGCTCAGGTGCACCTCCAAGAAAGCTCACGAGGCTCAACCCCAGATCAACGACCCTCGATTTTGCCACGCATGTGACCGCCTCGGTTCACGACGCGTCACCACCACCGCGTTTGTCGGGGAAATGACGCATGCGGCGACAATACTACCCGAGCCAGCAAGATCTCGCCTCGGGACAGTCGAAAATATTAACGATGGAAAGAATCAATGCCTCGAGGCGCTGCAGAGATATCAAACCTACCCGGGGAACAGTAATACTCCTGGAAGAAATCCCTCGTTCACAAAGGCCCGACCTCATTTCTACCGCTCTTGATTTCTCGACACCTGCAATGACCGCGATAAGGAGGTTCCAATCACCATACCCGTCCAGAAAGGTGACGCCAGGGGTGACAGAACCGCTCCCATCCAATCTGTCTCCATCGGATCGCATGACAAAGCTGCAAATCAACAAGCCCATGAAAACTTACGTTGGAAGAAATACCGATGGCAAGACAATCCGAAACGAAGGAAACGACACCTCGGCCCTTGAAGAACCGCAAGCCGTGGAGAATGTCCCCAACCCAAGTCGGCTCAACAACAACTTCGTGGAAGGAGATCTTCTTTGGACTGAACATATGCAACTTATCGAGTTGATGCAAGCGGACCAAAATTGACACAGGTCGGAAGAAGCATTTTTAGAGAATATCTATGGATCTGACCGCTTCAACAACAATTTGACAGAAGAGGAAATACCCTTTGGGTGGAGAAAATGCAACGTGCTGACGAGCTATGAGTACACCAATGTCGAACCCGACGCGACGAGTTGGCAGGAGCGAGCCGGCCTCTAACGAGTGAAGCGATTAAAATCGAAGCTTTCTCTGCCCAAGGCGATGCCGAGAGACGAACCCCTCGTCCGATAGGGCATCGTGCACTCAACACGGCTCCGAAGACCGGTCAAACACCGGAGGCGCGATGCGCCACCTTTACGACCAAGATCACCGAGTTGATCATCCCCGATCAGGCAAAGGTCAGAATTCCATTCTACAATGGGTCGACCAATCCGAACGACCACATTAGAATTTTTTGCATGGCAATGTGCCAAGCTGGGCTAGAAGAAAATAGAGAAGACGCGAGATTCTGCCGCCGATTCGCAGAACATTTAGAAGAAACAACGCTAGACTGGCTCTCAAACCTAGGGCGAGGCTCAATCGACAACTTCCGCTAACTGTCTGCCCAATTTCTAGAAAGATTCACCGCGCTCTTACGACATGGAACTACTAACGCCGATTTGTGGAACCTGATCCAAGATCCGGCAGATCCTTTGCAAATTTTCATAGAACGATTCAAAACAGTGGTCTTGTAAGCAGGGGACATGAAAGATCATGTCGCAATCAACGTGTTAAAAAGGGGTTTACACCTCAAGTCGGATTTCTGAAAAGAACTCATACTGAGAGCACCATCTTCATTCCAGGATGTACTATGCAAGTTTCAAATTTCATCTCCTAGGAGGAAAAGATGAGAAACTACCTACCCAAAGGCCAGACCAACGATTAGTCGAGGATGCACTTGAGCGAATACAATACGGCCTCCTCCGAGACAACCATGCACCACCCAGGTAAAATCCCATTTTACGATGGAACGACGAACCCCATAGATTATGTAACAACCTTCTGCACGGCAATGGGTCGCCACGACCCCGAAGAAATTTCGATCGAAGATGGATATAGTTTATGGTTCGGGAAACACCTCAAGGGAGCCACCCTCGACTGGTTCTCAAAACTCAATCGAAATTTAATCCAATAGTTCTAACGACTATCTACTAGGTTATTAGACGTGTCTCTGGACAAGAAATCTCTGACGCCGATTTATGGACCCTGGCCTAGAGGCCGGCGGAGTCACTACGGCACATTGTATAACGTTTCAAAATAGCACTTTCGATGGAAGGATTCGTAAGTGACCAGTTCACACTTAATGCACTGAGAAGGACGTTGCGGCACAAATCAAACTTCCAAAGAGAAATCACACCCAATAAGCCGTCAACAGTCCAAGACGCTCTGAACCAAGCCTCGGAGTTCATTTACAAGGAAGAAAAAATGCCCAGTGGTCCATTCTGAAGCCTGACCAACGATCAGCCAAGACTCTCCAAGCGCAAGAGAACCGCTTCGAATTCGGGAGATAAAATCAATGAAGTCACTAACCCGTCCCAATCCAAAAACGCGGTGAAAGTAAAACGCCCTCCAATTTGCAGAGCTGGGCAAGACGATCTAACGAGGTGAGCTACTCGGCCATGTTTTCTAAATAGCGCCACCAAGGATGCACACAACAAGGAGTCAACGCCAACCGACAAAGGCTCGACACCTTACACATCCCGAGTCCATGACGACTGTACAACTCCCTCGCCACCTCGCCAGACAAACCGACCAAAGACGGCAAATTTGTCATACATATAGTCTTTTGTGTCCCACGATACCGTGGACTCCTACTGCAAATCTCACTCGGTTTTTGAACCAAAACCACCCATATCCACACTGCAGCGCTGGCACCCGAACAAGGTAGGTGCATAAGACCTCGAAGAATTTTTTCAAGAAGTTCGCAAACTGCCCAAGGACATATCATTCACTAAAGCATTCAAGGAACGCAAACTCGAACGCTTCTTCCGCAATAGCACCAAATCTACATCAGAAGTAGAGGATCTTTTTACATATGCAAGACGCGGGAGACCAATCGAGATACTCTACAAAACTCAGGAACAAGGGCAATTCCTCATCTCGTGCAACGTCCAAGGCATCGACTTTACTAACGTCTTGTGCGACTCCAGAGCTTGTCTTATCATTATCTCCAGATCAACCGCTGAACACCTCGGACTCAAGCGTATATGGCCGAACCGGACAAGGATCACCATAACCAACCAGCCTCACACAACACCACAAGGGATCCCACGCGACATACCCGTTAGAATCGGAGATTTCATAGCCCCCGTCAATTTCTACGTCAATGAAGCTGAAAAAATCTACCCAGCCCCAATAATTCTCGGATGGTCATTCCTAACAACTACCAGAGCAATAATGGATTGGACACATCAATGCCTATCTCTCACCCGTATCAAGAGCAATGTCTTCTACCCCGCCACATATCAACCAAAGAAGCCGAGAGGAACTCCCAAATTACCCGCATAAGAAGAAAACTCTCCTTTAGCTAAGAATCACCGCATTACAATGAACTACGGGACGGCTTGATCCCTGAAGAGGGTACGTAGGCAACCAATCTTCGAAAAGGTGCAGTTGTTCCCCCTCTTTAAAAACGGGGCCGGAGTGGGAGGATGGGGTGGGTACGTATACACATACTCTATATACACATACTCCCATTCTTTATAAATACAATTTTCCGTACTTTCTAAGTTTTTATCAATATGTTTTTTGCACTTACACTCTTCATCCTCGTCTGTTTCTGGCCACAACAACAAGCTCTTACATCCTCCTCGGTATCTATCTCCTATCCCGTACGGATCACGGTTCTTTTACAATCCACCACGGATTAAAGTACGCTATATAAATTTTAGGCAGATATATCCGGACCAGAGGAAGGAAAAGATATATCTCGACCACACTACTCACAATTTTACCATCGAAACAGGAACGTAAGTCAAGCCTACATCGCAAACCCTAAGACCGAAGTAAAATCTAAACCCATTTATCACTCGCTTCATAGCACATTGGTCTCAAACATCTCAAATACTTCGATATACAAAATACTAACCATTTCGTTTTAGAACAAGCCACTACATACGAAATTCAAAACACAATTTAGAACTCTACTTCGCTTACTCTAAACGGGTCGAAAACTAGTCCCTACGAAAACAGTTAACCTCACTCCTATCACTAATCGCTTAAAACTTCAGCAAAACATATCAAAAACTCCATACCATTGGATAAAGCCGTCCAGACATAACATTTAGAAAGTATTTTCAAAACAAAGAAAAACATATCCTTCAAGACCTTACGACAAAAATGATTATACAATCTGGTCCACCTCATTTTCAACACAATCCTAAACACGCTCCACATCTTCAACGAGATTAATCGCGGGTACTTGAGTCACGGCAGGATCAGTCGGCTCAGCATTATGCAGATAACCCTCCGAACCCTCGAGATAGGCAAAACGTTGAGCTCGTCTCTTAAGCAAGTTTCAATCCTATCAACTTCCTCATTAGCGCCAATCAGTTCGGTTTTCCAAGACTTCAGCTTCTCGACCTCCTCATCAAGAGACGTGACCTTTCCTGACTGAATGTCTTCAATGAGCAATATGTTACAATTAACCTCTGCCAATTTGAGCTCTTTGCCTTTAGCATCTTTCAGCTTGTCGACTACCTCTCTCACTTTAGAAACTCGATCCTTGAATTTACGGGCTGGCTCATGCCTGGCGTCCCTCCTGGCCTTTTTGATATCGGTAGCGCGCAAGGAAGCTATCTCGCTTTACAGCTTCCCTCTCTGAACCTCGCATCAGTTGGAAAGGCCCTCAGAGTTTGTAGCCTCTTATCTGAGAACGGTTTTCTCCCTCTCGAGGTCCGTAACGTGAGTCGAAAGAGAAGTCAATATCTTTTCTACCTCGATCAACCTCTTCATCTCTGACGAGGCGTCTTTCCTTACCTCGTCAACTCAATGCTTGTTGCGACGAGCTTCGGATTCATAAGTGGCTGCCATCTCATTGATAGAGGCAATGAACTTCACGAAAAGAAAAGTCAGCGGAATCAGAAATGCTTACCACCATCACAAAGAACTGAATCTTACCTTGGTACAACGTAACGCAATATTCGCATATGTCTTCTCCTCGGTAAGCTTGTCAAGAGGAGGAAGTTTAGCCCCAGGTCCTTTAATCTCCAAAAGAAGAGTGGCTGACATAGTAGAATCGTCAGTTATCGCCCTAGAAGGCGGAGGGTCGGCAGCAATACGATCAGTACGTTGCTTCTTCTCGACAGTTTTCCCTTGGTCTTTTAGAAACAAGGGGCGCTTTCGCCTCGGCTCGTTCTCTTTCCACGATGGAGCTGGAGGGAGCTCGGAAATATGGGGAAGGGCCGACACCATTTTCTCCGCACCAATGGAAGCAGGAGGATCATAAGGATTAGCTATGTCACTCCTGATATTATCAGTATTCACCTAGGGAGCAGCAGTGCCCGGGACCACTGCTTTGGAAGCAATCAAGCCTTAGGGTGTCACCTCGGTAGCAGTAGGATTTAGATCAGCCTCGGCAACGCGCTCCGCCTCTTCCTCTGCCTCGGCAGCTTTCCTTTCGGCCTCCTTCGCTCGAGCTCTTCATTTGCGCGAATTGACAACCTCTCCATACTCGTCAAAGTACCTTTGGATGTTAGAGGTTGTGGGTTCGTCGGGACATAATCGCAAATAGTTTGAGCCCTCTTCACTATCTCAAACAAAAAATCCTTTCTCCAACCGACTTTTTTGGCCGATAGAATCGTCCATACCTCGGGCAGATCGCTTGGACGTGGGGGAGGTGAGCTGTGAACTTCAAAGTCAAAAACACGGGGTTAACTAACATGTTAGACTATACGACGAACCACAAATATACAGAGTAACTACAAAGCGTTCCCCAGCTCGTCATGACTACTTGGAGGCAAGTATGATCCACGGAGGCATCGGAAATTCAGACGAAGAAAAAGCGGCTCTCCCAGACATCCTTGCTTGGGAAACCGCCGATAATTCGAAAATCAACCTTGTTGGAGATATACACTTTTCCCGAATTAAGAACCCTTCGAATTTCCAGAAAATTCAGGAGGTACTTGAGGTTGATCTCGACATCACATTCTGCACATCTAGTCAAGATCCCAATCAGATGACGAAGTCCCGAGGCGTGATCTGGCTCAGCGCAATCTCGTGTTTCCAAAATTACCGCATAACAAGCCTCAGCACGGGGAACCATAGAAAACATAAGGAAGTCCCCGAGGCGTGATCATAGAAAGTGAAGCAGTTTGAAGGAGGCTTATCGGGTCGGTCAGACGGGCTAGGAATGACGAACTCAACTCCTTCAGGAATTTCAAAACGTCGCCTCAGCTCGGCGAGGGACTTCTCGTCGGATAGAGTTGATCTGGGAAGAACTTTTTCTTTTCTCCTCGGACGTTTGGACTCGGGCTTGCTCGAAGGACCCGCCTCTTGGCCCGACATTGTGATACAAGACTTTTTGCAAGTCTCTAGAGTCAATTCTCTAAATGCAATTGTAGCATAAGAGGTATCGAACCTTATTGGGAAATCTCCTTATCACTAAAAATACAAGATTCTAGAGTAATTTAAGCTAAAAGAGTTTGTTGTTAAGTAACCGATTTAGAACTAAACAAAACACTAAGCAAGATTGTAAATTCAATAAGCAAAAGCGAATCTAGAGATAGGGTTATTGATATAAGAAGTCCCAAGTTCAACTCATGATGTTCATTTACTCAATTAAGCTAACCCCTAGGCAAGAGATCCTATACTTGACTAACTCTCTTTCAAGCAATTAATCACTTCACTAATCATTAATCCCATTAGCAAAATGGTCATTTGTGGAACAATGATTAATGAGCATTAAGTTTAAATCAACAAGATCAACCAAAAATGCACCCTAGACAACTATTGTCATAGGCTAGGAATGTAAATCTCTTGTTTAATTCATCTTGGCATTTCATCAAACACTTGGTGTTCATGAAATGCCTCATAATCTAAATCTACTTTTTCAAGCTAGGTTTAGCATTAAGAACATTAAACAAGAAGGGATATAAGAAGATCTAGCCCTAAACATCATGAATCAAACCTAGGAACATCCTAATCTACCCAATCTCAAGATCCTAAAAGACTACTCAAGATCCATGGAAAGCCTCTCAAAATCGATGGGGATTGAGATTGAATCCATGGGTGATTGTTGAATAATCAAGATGAAAAGAAGATAGATGGAAG
>PKML01043666.1:0-13541 GCA_002933935.1 Eutrema yunnanense | reverse complement strand
ACACATTCAAACACAGACATGAAACACATTTCAGAGAACTAAGACCTAAGACCTAAAACCAGAATACCTAAGACCTAAGACTTCAGAGAACTAACACTAATAGACACATGAAACTAGACATGAAACAATTCTAATCAAACACATGAAACCATACACAATTCTAATCAAAGCAAACACGTTCTAATCAAATCCATCAAACACATTCAAACACAGAGACAATTCGAATCAAAGACAGACACAATACATACACAAACACATTAAAACACAGACATGAAACACATTTCAGAGAACTAAGACCTAGAACCTAAAACCAGAAGACCTAAGACCTAAGACCTAAAACCAGAAAACCAAAAGACCTAAGACCTAAGACTTCAGAGAACTAACACTAATAGACACATGAAACCAGACTTGAAACAATTCTAATCAAACACATGAAACCAGACAGAATTCTAATCAAACACACGTTCTAATCAAATCCATCAAACACATTCAAACACAGAGACATTTCAGAGAACTAAGACCTAACACCTAAGACTTCAGAGAACTAACACTAATAGACACATCAAACAAGACATGAAACACATTCAAACACATTATAAACTAAGCTAGATTAATACATTTCTAAACACATCAAACTGTGTCTACGCTAAGACTCAGACACAAACACAATTCTAATCAAATCCAATAAACACATTCTAATCAAATCCACAAACACATTATACACACAGACACGATTCAATGCAGAATCACATTCAAACACAAAACACATTCTAACACAAAACACACAGAATCACATTATACAATGGCAGGGTCATACCAGCTCGAGTTCGGCGTCGGTGTGGGAGAGAGGACAGTTGTAAACTTATCCCGGTCTGGCACCATAAGCAGTGCATTGAGAGCCCTTAGCGTCTCTTCCTGGAGATCCGGCAACACTGGAGATTCATCTTCGAAACTGTGTCCGTGAGAAGATGGATGACTCTGAGCCTGGGAGTTCTGATGTGGTGATGGTGGAGCCTCCAGTGGATCCGATTGAGGCGCACGGCGTTCTTCACTGTTGAAAAGTTGCTGTGGCGGTGGAAAACTCCGGAAATCTGGTGCTGAGGTTGACGGTTGATTGTCGACGGCGACTTGAGGTGGTGTCGCCTGAGTCGGAGGAACTTGGGCAGCCGGCGTGATGTTGTACTGCGGCGGAAGAACAGAGATTCCTCCAAGGTAATCCTACCTAGAGTGGACGAAAGCCAAGCCGAGACCAAAGTAATGGCCTCTTTCAAACCGAACTAAGATCGCTGCGAAATGGATCGGCTCACCTTGAAAGACCAAACCCATCAGAATACGGGTGGGCGGAGATACCGTCAACTCGTGGGCCGAGTTCGAAGCCCAAATCATTATTTGCCCTAGCCTAATTTGGTGGCTGCAGGAAGCAAGAGGAAAGTTTCCTTTTGCCTTCCGAGATACTCGCTAATGTAAACCCATATAAAGAGCATTCATAATAAGATTGTAAAAGGGACCCTAACAATAGCTCTTATCAACTTGTGCTCATACACTTTGAAAATCACCATCTTTGTATCTATTACTGTGTTTTTTCTAGAAACTTCGGTTCCCTCTAAAAAGTCTCGACAAAAGATTTATTGTGTGAGTTTCAACTCTCACAATTCTGTCCCTAGGATCCGCGAAGGAGCAGTTCCTCAATTGCGACTGGAAGCAACATATTATGTACCGGTTGTCCCGCGTCTACCATGCACTATCGGCCAGTTCCTAGCTGCCAAGGCCAAGCTAGACGCAGCTACAGAGCGTTTTCGACTACTCCTACTAGCACATGCCCGCGCACCATCCGCTCCTGCGAGCTCTTCCCACACGCACGGACCAGAATACGCAGCCATGGAGAGGAAGCTAGAACGACAAGAGAGAATATACAAGTGTGTGATACGCTTTCTTATAGAGAACCACCAGTTCGATGGTAACATGTCCGATTCCGAGACAGATGGCTCACGTGACGTTTAGCTTCACGCTTCATTACTCACGACCAGCCTCGCACATCACCACCACGGTTCAATCAATCTTCTTCCTTTTATCTTTTTATTTTTTTTTTTGAATTTTTTTTTTTATTTGCTATTTTATTTTAATGTCGTTTCCATCATTTCACGAACTTTTTTACACTGAGTACAGTGTGATTTAAGTCTGGGGAAGAATGTTTATTCGTTATTAATATATTTTCTTTGCATTAAATATTTTTATCTTATTTTTTGCTTTAATTTTTAAATTTTTCTTGCAACCTTTTTCAATTTTTATTAAGTATTTTACAGGAACATTGAAACAAAATCTATGATGATTTCGACATGTGTGCTTCTACACTATTTCCTCGTGTCAGCTCTTTTGTGGTTGGGTACTACACAAGGCGGTAGCTAGAATGTTTGCAATGCGACATCCCCAGAGGATTTCGACCCATAGAGATTCTTTCTGACAGGATATACTAGCTCACTCTATTTGAACTTAATATGAATTTAATTTTTTTATCAAATATTTTAGACGAGACAACGAATCATACATTTAGGACATCTTTTCCCTTTTGCCACTATTTGTTGTCCTAGATGGCAAGTTTATCTTTAGCTGGTACCACACCCCAAACCTTAGCCATCATTTTCGAACCTCATGCTTGCTTCTCTTGTTGTCTTATGTGCATATATGTGCAAAAACGCTGGAGAGGGAGGAACGGCATAATTTTCAGTCACTCGAGAAGACAGAAGACGTGATGAATTCGGTTAAAGAGGTACCAACAAATCAAGTTTAAAAGTTACCTTGGAAATCTTTTATCATTGGTAATTTTCGTCCTTCCTAAGACTCCCGTTTAAAGGCGTTTCCCCTTTCAAAAAAATAAATTAATTAATTAATAATAATCAAAAGAAAATGAAACAAAATCCTAAGAGTCTTAGGGTAGTCGATATTTTTACCAAGGCAACCATTTTTCATATGTGAGGAGTAAGAAGTCGTTCGAAACATTACCCGAAGAAAAATCTAAGTCCGTGGGAACGGCAGAAAAGTTCCAAAGAAGGAGAGGTTCACAACACTGCTTATGCGAGTAAGAAGTGACTGGAAACTGTGGACGTCAACAGCTCCATCCTCTCTTGCTGTTTTGCATAATATCTAGCATCATCCGGTAAAACTACGGTAACCTGAAACACTTTTAACCTCACCTCTAAAATGCCCTTAATGCCTAGCCTCGGTTATCTTGGTTAGTATTTTTGATAAGAATCACGAAATCTTTAATGAATGTTAAGAGCTAATTGACTGAAAGTTAGAGTTTAAGTGGTTAGATTTTCGCATGAAGGATACCGTAGACTAGCGTTGTAGTACCATAGTGAGAATTTTCTAGACTAATTCCCGATTGATGCATTACGTTGGTTATGGTTTAGAAGAAAGGTCACAGAGATTTTTTTAGTTCCTACATTTTTGAAAACTTCTTTCCGAGGACAGATTTCTGTTTTGTTTGAGGACAAACAAAGATCTAAGTCTCGGGGAGTTGATAACACCGGTTTTTGACCATTGTTATGGATCACTTTAATATCTTTTGCATGTGTTTTAACTCCGTTTTCAATGGTTTTCAAGCGATTTTAATGTTTTAGAGTTTTGAAAGACATTTCAGGTAGCTTGGGATAAAAGAGTGTATTTCGGAACAAAAGTACGTTTTTGGATAAACATGGACCGTCAGAAGTCTTGCAGACAAAGAAGACCTTCTCACAGTCCGATCATCCCCAAATTTGGACACAACAAAGAAGACAAAACAAAATTTGAAATGCAGTTAGTTTGGAGACATTCCAATGGTTGGATCTTCACATATAATCGAAGCACCAAATGCATATGAAGCTGCCTTGAAGCTAGAGTCACTGCGGGCAGAAGAGCTACACCCACTGCCAACCGGCATTCTGCCGTGGCCAGGAGAGCACCGCCCGCGGCCAGAGGGAATTTTACTGTGGGTCGAGGCCACGCACCCGCGGCCACCTCCAGTGCGACCAAATCATGCTCGTTTCATTCCCGAGGCCAATTTCGTCTTTTCACATCAAACCCTAAACGTCCCCAAAGTAGTGAAGACTATAAATACATGATTTTGGGTCTCTTAGACAGAATCTCTTTCACGCTTTTAGACAGAGACGAATTTCTAGTAATTTTTACTTTTGTTCTTTGATTTGGAGCAAGGATCCTCGGCTTATGTTTTCAATATAGAAGCCTTTCTTCATCTCTTTCTCTCACTTTTTTCTTTTATTTATTATGATGTTAAGCTCAGCTATGCCTGAGTAGTTCTTTCGTTGGGTATATATAGAGTTCTCAAAGGGCTCTCATGGTTCGATTATTCATTAGGTTTTTGACTAGGGTATCGATTAAGGCTCTTCGTTCTATCCATTTTATTAATGCATGTTTGCTTGATTGATCTCCTTACAACTGAACTTAGATATTTTTAAGGCTACGAAAGAACTGGATGAGCAAAACCGTCACAAGATACAAAAGTATACTTGTGGAGGGGTTGTGAGCGTTAACGAACTTGTTCGTTCATCATAACTTTTTGTGCGGCCGGAGACGGAAGCTACCGGTCGAGTATATAAATTATTGGTGTGTAGGATGTACGAGAGTAGGCTACACACAATATAGTGTTCCAAGTTTATAAACCAAAAGACGACAAAAGTCGCATTAAAAACCCTAGTAATTTTCTTATGAATATCAGTCATGATCCCTAGAGAGTTCCCGCGTGGCCAACGCTTCGTTTATTAGTTTACAACCTCGCTTTAATTATTCGCTTAGCCTACTTGCTTTCTTATTTATTTGCTTAATTTAGTTTAATCTCCTAGATACAAAATCTGGACACACAAAATCCCCTTTAAATTTATTAAGTCTAGACACAACTTAGAAACCGATAAAAATCTTCGGGCACTCAAATCTCTGTGGATTCGATCCCTTAAATACAACTGTGTTTTCTGTGCACTTGCAGCTTTGCTTAAGGGTAAAACTTGTTTAAGTCAATCCCACACACATCAAAATTTGAAGGTAATAGAAAAAAAAATTATATATAGTGGCCAACTTCATAATCTCAACATCAAATACAAAAAATATTCACTTCTCTCTGACTAACAAACAATGTCAATATACGAATTACGAAGATGGATGTATAATCGTATGGATTCTGAAGGATTGATGAGAAAAGAGTTATGGGATGGGCTAGAAGGATTCATGTATCAAGCGGGAAGTCTGCAAAACACGATTGAAAGTGGTATGATGTAATGTCCTTATCTTAAATGCATGAATAGGAACTTTATTCTTATATTGAAGGTGTGGACGCATATATCGAATAGAGGGTTTATGTCGCAATACTATATTTGGTATATTTATGGAGAGGGTAATGGGGGAACTTCAACTAGTAGTCATGGTAGTAACAATCAAGCTACGGATTTTGATAAGTCAAACAATTTGCATCAATTTAATCTTAGATAATTTAATTTGTTAATGTTTCTTTTAGGTTGTGTATGGGGATACATCATATCCACCCTCGTTTCATGATTTAACCAAAGTCCCCATTTGGAAGATCACGACTGCACCCATGTATTGCACTTGCGGATATGTGTTTCATACATCCAAATACGGCAATCATAGGGCTACCGCAACCTACGGTGTATGTGTTGGGGACAAAATAGATTATTATGGGGTGTTGCAATACATAATTGAAGTTGAGTATCTCAACTTGATTGGTTTGAAATGCGTTCTCTTCAAATGTGATTGGTTTGATCCAACAATTGGTCGAGGGGTGCAGAAAAAAAAAAATGGGACAGTGGACGTAAACCAATCACGACGTTAGAACAAGATCGAGCCATTTATCATAGCATCGCAAGTAGAACAAGTTAGATTTGTTCCATATTCGCGAGTTCGCACAACTGGTGTCTCATGGTTATCGGTTATTAAAGTTTATCCTAGGGATATAATTGTGGGGGTTCACAATCTGCCTCCGATGCAACAAGATCGTTGTTGTGATCTGCCAGAACCAGAGGAGAGCATTGACGCCATCCTTTTAGTAGATCCTCAAAACATGCAAGTTGAATATCTCCCAAATGATACATAAGAAGAATATGAGGAAGATGAGGTTGAAGAAAATGATGAACTAAATGATGAAGAATCGGATATATNGTTACTTAATTAATATATTTTCAAGAGTTTGGAATTAATGATTGGAATTAACAAATTAAATAAATTTAAAATATGAAAACAAAAATCGTTGTAATTTGTTTCCAAGAGTTTGGAGTTAATGATTGTTTTGATTTAGGGTAAAGGGTATACCCTCTGACAATTTTCCGTGGAACGGTCGTGCATTCGTCGTAAACTTACGACGCAATAACGATGATGACGTGGTAAACTCTTCGTAATAAGACATCGTTCCAAAATATCGTAAGTTTACGACGATGTCGTGGTAAACTCATCGTTATAGGTTATCATTCCAGAATCGATCTAAATCATATACCCTAAACTCTAAACAACTCGGAACTCGTCGTGAAATCGTCGTAAAACTCAAAATTTCTTGTTTCTTCCCCCTCAAAATCATAATCATAATACGATCATACACATCGATATAACCTTCTTCAATCACCTAAGCATCTTGTTCGGAATCCGAACAGGATGCCTAGGCAATTGAAAGTGGCTTAATCGTTCTATGATACAGTGGTGACGATTTAAGGATGAATTCATTGTAATTTTGTCGTAGTATTTACGATTGAATTACAAGGAGTAGTGGTTTTTGTGCGACGAAGTAACGAGGACTCGTGGTAAATTCCTCGTAACGTTTACGACGAATTGACCATGATTCCTCGTTAATTAGTCGTAATCAACACAAATCCACCTATATATACTCCTCCATCCTCACTTGTTTTCTCACAGTTCTTATTAAAACTATTCTATGAATTGGTAGAAAAAAAAAAAATTTGTAAGGTATCAGAAACACTGTTATCCAGACATTGTCCTTTGTACGATATTATCTTGCGAAGGCTAATGTCGGATTTTGAATTTGGAGGTTTCCTCGTGGAGAAAATTATACGTTTTAAAACGTTTGTTAAACAACAACGATTTTTAAGGTTTTTCAAAACATACGATTTCATAGGTTTTGTTAAAGACCATATTAATTTCTAAGGCTTTTCAAATATACGATTTTAGTAGTTTTCTTTTTTTATATATAAATAGTCCTTGTTTACAATGAATTTAGGAGAATAACATTGAAATTTCAACAATTCCCGAGTGCAGTTAATATAAATTAAATGCAATATTTAGGATGCATTTACTAGGATTCGTCGTAAGGTCTTCGTAAAGGTACAACGAAGTTACGATGAATCCTTCTAAATTCGTCGTAATATTGAAATTTCAACAATTCTCGAGTGCAGTTAATATCAATTAAATTCAGTATTTAGGACGCATTTGCGAGGATTTGTCGTAAGGACTTTGTAACGACGAAGTTACGATGAATCCTTCTAAACATGTCGCCAATTTAAATTTCACGGTTCCCGCGGGTGCGAAAATGAAATATTGCTTTTCAATGTAGCGACGAGTGTAGGAGAATTAGTCGTAAATACCTCGTAACTTTACGACGAATTAACGACGGGAGGAAAATCTATATATACTCGCACGATCAATTCCTCTTTCCACGCTATCTCCCAACTCTCTCTCAGCTCTCTCCCAAATCTAAGGTATATATATGATATATATTTTTATATATATTATTATATATATATTTGATTTTGTATGAATGGAATATATATTTTGTAGATAAGATTGGAATAGAGAATGAAATTGATTATATGTCTGGAAAATATAAATTTAATGTTTTTTTTATCGTTTAATGTAGATCGATGACGCCATCTTGTAGGAACCACTATTATCAATTTTTGAGTGATAATAGTGGTACAGACCATCGACCCGTCAACAGTCTACGGACGGTACCGATACGCAAGTCCTGCATACATAGACGACGTAGGATGCTCCGCCACCACATCACCCATCCTGCATGATGCAGGACATGTGGTGCACCCATATAAACATATGACGGTGTTCGGCATACTTGCACAGCCGGGCAGAGGCGGACTTACGAGACTCTATCCGGATCATGCTGACGGAGATCACTGGTAATTAATTAGTTAATTAAGTTTATAAGATTTTTTTGATTATTATTTTTTTTCATCTAATTTTCATTAAAATAACAAGGTAGAATACATTGGTGGAATACGAGGTGAAATACTAAGTCGGCAGGTTCTAAACCTCCGGAGACAAAGCTCCAAAGACCGGGGAAACTAAGAAACATCCAAGAGAACAAAAAAACACTAAGCCTTTAAAGAGCAAACTTGATTTACGGAAGACACCAAAAAACTGAAGGAATACAAACCGAAAAACAAAGATCAAGAAAGCAAAAGCCATATATGAGACTAGAGCAACACCAAGCGGATTCAGATTTAGAATCCTCCTTACCACAAGAGAGAAACGGATGAGACGCCATTGAAGCCTCTTTATATTGCTCCGACGAGGTGGAGCCACAGAGGCAGCAAGGATGAAACAAACATAACCTAAGATGCAATTTATTCATCATGAGAGATAAAAGCAAGAAGAAGTTGACAACGATGGTGAAAACCTACACATCCTAGGCGAAAAAGTAACCAAAGAGCCGCCTCTGCCTGAAAAGATTTGGGCCAGATCTGACACTAGGACTGGAGAAGGGACTCCTAAACGAGCAGCAAAACACAGACCTAAAAGGACCTAACAATCTTCGGACAAATCCAACAAATCTTAGAAATCAAAACCGCAAAACAACAGATCTATAAAATAAAAGGCATAGAAAACCGATTATATACAACAACAAAACAAATAAAATAATACAACTCCGGCGCTGTGGAAACCGTCGGAGCTGCAGATCTGAAAACAGGGTTTTTTTTTGAGTAATTGTAATGCATGGCAATGGATAATTGGAAAATTAAGTCAATATCATGTCAACATCAATTCTCTTTCCTCATCTTCTTCTCTCCTGCGATATTCTCAATCCATTCTTCTCTTCGGCAAAAAAATATCTCATATGTTTTCAATCCGAGATCTAACAAATCTTTCTCTCAATTTTACATAAATCCGAGGTGAGCCTCATTCTCATGTAATTGCTCGAAACCACTGTACATGGCTCATCCTCTTCATCACTTTGCGGTTGATTCCTTCCCCCACCATAATTCTCTTCAAAATTGTGTTTCCCTTGGCGTCTCTGCCTCCAACGAGCCTCATTCTACCTGAATCCGACGAAGGAATCAGCAAAGAAGCGACGTCGTTATAAGTGAAGGTGACGGTGTTACTGAAGGTGGTGGTTCTCTTTAATTCTCTGATTTTTCCGGCATATCGCTACCAGAATAGACATATAGCAGCTTTAAGGATGAGGTTTCAAGCGATTTGGAACTGGAACTCTCAAGCTCCCATGGGATCACCGCAGCGGGTTCGGCGTCGAAAGTAAAGCTGAAGAAATCGGCGGTGATAGAGAGTGGGTGAAAGTGACATTGGTGGTGATGGTGGTCGAGGGTGGATGAAGGTGACTACGCCGGTGGCGACGGTGATGGTAGTGGTGATAATGACGATGCCGATGATGATGGTGATGATGACGCCGGTGGCGACGGTGATAGTGGTGGTGATAATGACGATGACGATGGTGATGTGACGCCGGTGGCGACGGTGATCATGATGACGACGAAGGTAACGATGGTGGCGGTGGTGACGTGACCTCGGTGATGGTGGTGATGATAACGCCGGCGGGTGGTGGTGATAGTGGCGGATATTATGTTATCTACAAATATTATCCGAATATTAACTATGTTCGCATGTTATAAATATTGGATATTATTGTTATCACGTTGCAAGTATCAGATATTATTGTTAGCACGATAACATATTATATGATAATTGGGTTAACACGATAAACATAAACTTATCGCGATAATAACACGATAAACTGAAACTTATTCCGACAATATATTAATTAGCATGTTAACCAAATAGATATCCACTAAGAATAATTGCAATGCATATACATCAATAAACTCAAAATTAGTTCTCTCTCATTTCCCATTATTCACTGTCTCTGTTCATGATAAAAAGGACCAAAACCCCCCTACAATTTCTTTCCTACTAACTACGACAAAAACACACATTCAAGAACCAAATTGAATACTCTAACTATGCATCATCTTATTATCTGGGTTTTTAGTGGATAACAAATATTATCTGGATTTTACTATATTAACACGTTATAAAATGTCGGATATTATTGTTAGCACATTACAAATATCGAATATTATCGCTAGTATGTTAACATTACTATATAATGTTATCGAGATAATGTTATCGGTTTATGGTTTAGAGCTTAGGCATCATCTATCGTGAAATTGTACTCAAATATAGTTATTGAGATAATGTTATCGGTTAAAATATTGATACCTCACTAGGTCTTTATTTTAGGGGTAAGGGTTTAATGTATAGGGTTTAGGGTTTAGTGTTTAGGGTCTAGGATTTAGGGTTTTGGATTTAAGGTTTTGTGTTTAGGGTTTAGGGTTTAGGGTTTAGGGTTTAGTGTTTAGGGTTTTTGTATATGGTTTAGGGTTTATTGTTTAGGGTCTAGGGTTTAGGGTTTTGGATTTAAGGTTTTGTGTTGGTTTAGGGTTTAGGGTTTAGTGTTTAGGATTTAGACATCTAATAGGGTCTAGGGTTTAGGGTTTAGGGTTTAGGGTTTAGAGTTTAGGGTTTAGTGTTTAGGGTTTAGACATCTAATAGGGTTTAGGGTTTAGGGTTTAGAGTTTAGGGTTTAGGGTTTAGTGTTTAGGGTTTATACATCTAATAGGGTTAAGGGTTTTTTTATTCTTTAGGGTTTAGGGTTTCAACATCATCTCTCGTGAAATTGTACTCATATATATAGTTATCGAGATAATTTGTTATTGACACCTTATTTAGGGTATACTATATGGATATCGTGTTATCCAATATAGTTATGATGTTATCGGCACATCGTGTTATCCTATAAATGCTTCCGCCATTGATCTTATTATCACTACTCCGACATTAAAGCATTAAATGCTACCTTCAATTTTCCTGCGATTGGCAATAGGGGCAAAATGGTCAGATTTTTTTTTCTTATATGAGAGAGAACTAAATAAGATGTTATCATTGTTAGATTGCTAAATAAAGAGTCAACCATGTATATGTACCTAATTCATCCTTTTTTTTTCTAGAGAGAAGGCAGAAAAAATGAGAGAGGATTTTTTTGATTAATTATATATTCAATTAATTATTTTATCATATTTTGAATAATTGTTTCAGGTTTGATATCGAAAGCAAGGTCGATTGTACCGTTGCCGACATCATCAAATCATTTTTTTGTCAAGCCCCATGCCAACTACTCGCAAGTCTCGACAGAAACTTGGTTCAAAATGTTCGCGGTAATAAAAATTTATTCTCATATTATATGAATTTACATAAATATTTTTATTAATTTATTTATATATATATTTAATTTTTTTGTGCAGCAAAATATCATTGGGAACAAGGAATTCATGGGGAGGTGAGGGACTAGTTCATGAGAAAGGTGATGGCACGGCTCAACAGAACCGTCTCATATTGGAAGAAAAAATGGGAAAAGTTAGGCAATGACCCCAAACCTCTATACATAGAGAAGAAGGTGTGGGATGGAAGTTTTGCCTCGAATTAATGACGAATCTATCACGTAACCAAAACACTGAAAATATACTCCCATATTCGATGGTAATTAGTCGTTATATGCCTTCGATTTACCTTCGAATTAACGATGAATTGTATATCGTCGTATATTCGATGTAAATGTATACGACAATTTAACGACAAACATTTTACGATGAAATTACGACGATATCCTTTCCTCGTTCTTTTACGACTATTTTGCGACGAAATTCAAGTTACGTCGATCAATTTACGACGATCTTGATTTCATCGTAAACTTGAAGCTAACGATGATTTGTGACAAATTTAGGACGAATACCATCCTCATAAAAGCTGTGTTTTCTTGTAGTGTATGCCATATATATATATATGTGTGTGCATCGACAATTCTATGATCTATTAGAGAGGAGACGCATACCGCTTAACATGTCGCTTTTGTTGCAAATCTCGGTATCATGAAGCATGTGGAATAGTTTCCATAAATGGTTATGGCACGCATAGCATATAAGAAAAGGAGAAATTGTGCATCCCTCAGATGCAGAAGCATGAAAACATTTTCAATCAGTGTATCCTAGTTATGCGTATGAGCGAAGGAACATATACCTCATATCATCTATAGATGGTTTTAATCTTTTTGGGAAGCATGAGAGGTGTTGGGGTCAGTTTTCACCCGCTCGATATCAACAACCTAAAATCGACTAAGTATGGAGAAGTGCTCATAGCCGAAGCAAACCAAGAGCCCCACCTCGGATCGACCCGAGCCAAACTAGACCAACACTCTGAACCGACCCGAGCCGGGGAGGGTTGCCTTAAACCGAACCGACCTGAGCCGGGGAGGGTCTCCTTGAACCAAACCGAACCGGCCGAGCCAGAAAAGGACGCGAGAAAACTAAACCAGTGTAGACAGAGCCCAATGATTTAAACGGGCTGAGCCGCATGCTTTGTGGGCTGAGGTAAGTCATATTCGTCTACTGTTACGGGCCAATCCGAAGGCCCATTAAACGACCCAAGTCATCAATTGCCCTAGGAGAGATCTCGAGTCGGCGGCCTCACAAAGAGAAAAATAAATATTCCAAGTATATATATTGAGATCCTCGCTTAGGTACTAAACTTGTATAAATAGGTGATATAGTCGTTCATAAACGGTAAACCGGGCCTGCTGCGGTCGACGAACTAAATCAGGTGGGTCCAGTCGCCCAATTAGGCTCTCTTATATGTCCTTAAGGATAGCAAGAAACGCATAACACAACAAACAATATACATACACTTTCGTCCATCCTAACCTGAACAAAGGAAGAGAGTAGGAGAGAATGAGTAATTTGGATTACCCAGTGAGGATGGCCTTAGGGAGACTCACAGTTCACCTTCAGACATTACGCGAGTTATTATTCATGAAAGTCTAGTACTAAAACAAACACAAGCAAAGTGTCTATTACACTACACACAATAACCGCCATGACACACCACATTTGGTCCATGACCACCACGAGCCCGAAGCTCCACCATACTCGAAGGTAACTTGTGTCTAAAGACACTCCACACGAGGTTCGCCATAACCTCTTAACGATGAGAACTGGCTTGCACTCCAAGTCCAGCCACAAACACACAAATCTGTACCACAAGCTCTCACAGCCTTGTGACACGTGACATACACTGAGACACCTAACAGTCCTAACACAATATTCATCAAACTAAGCAGGATGACGACAAGAAATACCAGATTAGATCCATCCTTTTAGACGCACTAAGTTCAAGATGTAGGACCAAAATTTTACACTACAGACAGGAATGATTTAATCACGATAATAATA
>PKML01043665.1:157863-169735 GCA_002933935.1 Eutrema yunnanense | reverse complement strand
TTTTGGAGACAAAAGAAACCTTGGCAAAAACATTGGTCAAAGTTGAAACCTTGGCAAAAAAAATTGAAAAATTGGATTTTTTTTTTTTTGAAATTTTCGAAATTTCAAATTTCGAATTTCCTTCTAAATATTTGGTCATAGTTGTCCAGAGGATACTAGTATTACGAGTTTGGGTCATAGTTGTACTTTTGCTGGTTTTATGTTTATCTAGTATTACTTGCCCTTAAGATATGTTTTACTAGTTTTACAAAATAATAAGTGCTTAGACATATAGTTCTGATTGTTTTATGCAGTCATTTGCGTCAAATCAGTATTTAGGTTAGTAGGTCTTCCTAAACTGACTATGACTATGTAAATGCTTTTAAAATTACAAGGACAATGCTGTGTACTTGTTTCCACAACAACTAATAAAAAGATGAAAATTTAATATTTTCCCTTTTTAATGCTACTCTCTTGATGTTATAACATTTTATTCGACACCAAATATCATTTCAAATATTTTATGCATACAAAAATTATCCACATTCGACGTACTACTGGCAAAAGTTTGAAGTAGTTAGAGTTGTTATAACAAAGTTTGAAGTAGTTATATTTTGCCTCCGCAATACGTTGCACCGTGTTTTAACATTTGTTAGCCACCTCTATAAACCAAACAAGCCGGTTGAATAATTACGTGCACCTTGTAGATAAAGTATAGTGATACCGAGTTATACCTAGTTGTTTCTAACAGAACATAATCAATTTTCAGGACATAAGTAGTTTTACATAATGAAATACCAGTTGTACTGAGTTGTTTTACAGAACAAAAGCTAACAAATATCACAAGTTCTTATCTCCAAATAAAATCCAGGGTAGTGCTCTTCGCACCTTTTATTCGGGGTCCTTCGACGATGCCTTTCTCTTGCTGATGGAAACCTCGTCACTCTCCTCCTACCCTTTTTATCTTGCGATCCGGAGGTAGGATTTGCTTCTCTTTGATCTTGAGCAACGGCGAAAACTAGTACTCCACCATATCCGTTCTTCAAGAAAGTTGCATCAACAATTATCACTTTCCTCATGCATGCAAACCCTTCAATGCTAGCTCCCAAAGCTACGAATAAATACTTGAATTTTCCCGCCTCATCCAGTTCCTTACTAGTTATCGTTCCAGGATTGACCTCCTCTAACACGTACAAATAACTATACAACATCTTGTACCCATCTTCCGGACTACCATGCATATCACAAACCGCTTGATTTTTCCCTCTCAACGCCGTCGAGTATGATATTTCTACACCATATTCTTGCCTAACTTGTTCCCTGATGACATTAGGCCTTGGAGTATTGAGTTTCCAGGGATATTTCTCACTCAAATAAGATGAAACTAGCTGTGATGAGCCTCTCCTCTTATCAACGCTTGCACTCTAATCAGCCCTGTTGCATGTGTGCATCTTCGTATACGTTCTAATCGAGAACATATCCGTGTTATCAATTCCTGCTGCTCGTAGACCCGAACTACATCTTTGTATAGAACATTTAACCACCCACCGCGTTCTATCAGAATGTTTTATAACATAATCAAAAGAGTTAAGAAATGCCAATTTCTGGACCAACTCTATAACCGCCTTCTTATCTCGGAATTCTTGACGCACACTCACACCAAAACCGTCTTCCCATTGAGCTACAAACTGACTACCTTCAACAACGGGTGCTTCCTCATAGTATTCATCACGCATACCCGATGTATTCATACTGTTATCCTCCAATACATCATCATCATCCTCTCTCACCTCCTCTTCTTCATTTGCTTGTCCGTTGTCTACGTACAACGTCAAGGCATTAGGTCCTATTTCATCATCACTTCGATGGTCATAGTTCATACCATACGAGCTTTTCCCCGCTATCGACTGTTGCGAGGGCAACTCCGGTTTAGTCATGACCTCCACATTCAAAACAGGTCTACGGTTCTCTTTATCAACGGGCATTACATAACCAGCAAGATCTTCATCATCATCAATACTCAAATGTTCTTCACATCCAACCACCATAGGAAAGTAACTCAATTCCAATCTAACCTTACTTTCATCGAACGCATGCTTCTTGTATAGCCTACCTTCTACCTTCTCCAAAGTTATCTCCCCTTTCAACACTACACTATAAATGCGCCCCTGACATTTATAATAGATGCAGACGCTGTTGCTCATTCTATCCTGCGAAAACAACACCAAACAACTCAATATATACTTATAGTTGTACCCAGTTTTACATTAGTTGTCCACAGTATTACGAAGTTGTCCTCAGTTATATCACCATTTTTATTAATATATTATTATTCACAGTGATACCTAGTTGTCCCTAGTTCTCCTCGCGCAGGAACACAAATTTATTCGATTTCGGGTTCCAATCAGCATACAATCCACAACGACTCTACCTCTAAAATGCATTTCTACTCAGCTTAAAATCCCAATCGACCCAGAATCATTGCTAAACAACAATGTGCAAACTCATCAATTGAATCCAATGCAATGGAGCTCAATGGGAGTTCAATGGAGCTCAATGGAGATCGAGAGAGAAGCACAAACCTCGCTGGAGATCGACGGACTCGCGACGGAGGCAATGCCTGCTGGCCGGAGACGCGACGGCGCCGACGTCGGAGCTGGATTCCTCCCGCGTCGAGTTTTCCGTTTTCTTTTTCTTTCTTTCTTTTTTTTTTCTTTTGATCAATCCGAATTNTAGGGTATTTGGCTGGGTTTGGATAGGGCAAATTTGTCATTTTACTTACTCATTAAAAGGGAGAGTGGTATTGAGATTAAGTTAGGGTAGTGATGGGTTTTTTTTTCCTCGTAGTGGTATAGGAGGTGATGTTCCTACGAACTTCAATGGACATAAATTATATTTAAAAGACACAACCATATGGACGCAATCTGTACGAACTCTTGGCGAGTTTTGCATGTTTGATTAGTGTGAGCGTAATCTGGTCACGTATTCTCTGTTTTTTTATCTGGTTTTGGTTTACGATGTTGTGCATTGTTGCTAGTTTTAGTTTGCGTATTTTGCTTTTATGTTTGTTTTGGGACCAGAGTTTAGATGGAGGAATTGTTTCTCTTTCTGAGATTTCTTCAACTAGATAGTGTACTCCGATTGTGTTCAATTTGATTGTGCCTTCGAAGTTCCTCAAAAGTGGCCCAAAATCTAGAAATTTATGTATAGAAATAGGAAAGTTTCAATTTGTGTTGTAAATATCTGATTGTTTAGGGATTCAATTTGGTTATCTCTCGACTCTGTTTGACAATGTCTTTGTTTGGATTGTTTTGATTTGGTTTCGTAGCTGGTTGAACAATAAGAAAAAGGGATCTGCAATTCCGAGTGCAAGACGATCGAGGCTGCTTGTCAAAAAGTGAGCACTTTGTGATATTTCAGCTATCAATACAATTGGATTTCCATTTTCTTGTAGAACATGAGGCGGTTGATATTTCAATTTTTTGTGATAGTTCAGTTTTTTTTTGCCTCTCAATTCCCACTTTGAAATGATTGAAGGTACGTAAAATATTTGCAATAGATGCAAAATGGATACCTGATATGCTCAAACTAATACCCTAAAAGTACTAAAGCAGTAGTTGTAGTAAAGTAGGGGTCGAACACAAGGACTCACGGAAACACACAATAGATTATATAGGTGAGAATTAAGCTAAGTGATCAATGATATTGAAAACATAACGCAAATTAAAATGGTTGTAAATTCGATTAGAGAAAGATAGGTTCAGGGTATTTCTCAGGAAATCAATGAATGCAAATAAACTAACTAGCAGGATTCAGATTTAGCGCAGTTCTTGAACTCAAACCACTAAGGTATAATTAACCAACTCTCGTTGCGAAAACTATCTAAATCTAAATCCTAGAATTCCAAATCTTTTTGCGAATCCTAAAGTCTAAATCAGCTTTTAGATCAGGTTTGATTTGTTCACAAAACAACTAAACCAAATCTCTTTGCGAATAGTTATTTTGCTCACCTTTATCAGGTAATTAATCGCACTCTCGTGCCTAATCCATTATCCTAAGATCTAAGTTCTAGGTTATCAATCTAGAATTAGCTTTGCAAACAATCTATGGTGAAGAACTAATTCAGATGGTGAATCCTAATAACTAATCAACCTAGCATTCAGAGATAACCTTTATGAGAACCCTAAACCTAACAAGAGATCTACTCAGACATGGAAATTGAAGCAATAAACATGTTTGAATAAATCATCAAATAAAACAGAAAGAGTAACAAGAGGGTTCGAAATCTTCTCTCGGACGAACAGAGTTTCAAACTTGTCTCCCTTCAAAAGCTCTCTCACAAAACCAAAGTAAAATAAAGCATAGCCCTGAAAGTGGCTGTAAAATCCTATTAAATAACCTAAATCACGTTTTGGGGCTTCTTGTAAATAATAAAGTCTTCTGGGCCATTTTGCAATTCTTCAACTCTTGTTAAGTTGCGACTCGTGTCTTGCTGCGATGAGTATCGATCGATACTAAGGCTTCAAATCGGGTACTCAGCTACATGAACGTTGCTTTGCTCCAAAATGCTCCAGAAAGCTCCAATATTTCTAATTATGCTCCAAACGTGCTAAAACCTGTAAAAGACTTTAAAACACTACAAAATAGTAGAAAGACTCTATAAAACGGACTTATATCATGGCTTAAACGGGGTAAAAATCATGATATATCAACTCCCCCAGACTTAGCCTTTGCTTGCCCTCAAGCAAATAGAAGACTAAACCAGAGAAAGAGGTTTGAAAACATAGAGACTCACATGTCCAGGAAACATTGCAATGACCATTTTTCTTAGTGCTCCACATATCACCTAACCAATTTCAGATCTAACCACCATGTACTTCTCCGTAGACATTCGCAGCTTCCCAGACTACACACATTATTTCACAACATCGTTCAATCAAGCATTCCTCGCCAGTTTCATCGCCGTGATTAATACCAAGAACCTTCTAGATTCTTTCCCATACAATATCATGACAAGGAACCATCTAATTTCACACTTTCTGGTATTATTATTTCTCCCCCAGACTTATTTCTCATCATGTCTCTTGCATATACATATTAAGGTTGGAGACGCGAGTATTGATGGTGTTTGCCACCGAAACCACGGTTCTTCCCTCAAAAGTAATCAAAATTTTAGGCGAATAATGGTATCACATGAAATTTTCCTAACCTCGCTTCCACCTTTGTGTGATCATCTCCTCTGAAGTAGACTAATGGGATCGCTGGAAATTTTCCTAACCCTCTACTCAGAAGAAAATCATTTCATCTTTTAATGCATCTTATTAATTAACTTGTAACAGGGAGAGAAATACCATTACTTTAAACACGTGGGTTCCTTTGTCAGATACGAATGAGGAATCAAGCTCTATGGACATCAGTCACATCGATGAAGTGCAAAAATTTGGCTCAGGCTTTAAAGAACTTTACTGGAAACATGAGGGTCTTCTAGTTAATTGGTCAGCCTTTGGATTTTTCATTAGTCGATCTGTAACTGATTCTGTAACAATGGTCACTTAGAAGCAAATTAAGAACAATAGAGTCAAGAAAAAGATCACAGTTTCCAACAGATTTTGACTCAATAAAACAACGAATGACTCAAAAACAACTGAGTCTAAGAAAGAAAAACAAAAACAATGTCAGCGACTACCTCCCCCAGACTTAAACAACACTGTCCCCAGTGTTATCTAGCCTAAGTTTGGTGAAAGAAAACAAATGAACCAAATGGATTGTGAAAATCGAAAATCTTACTTGTGAAGGTGATGAGTCTGTATCGATCGATACCAGTTGGATGTCGACACACTGATTTCAAATTAGTGGCATCGAGTTGCTTAACCCAGGGAAAGTGATCCAAAGTGTTAGAACTTAGCACTGTTAGGAACACTCAAAAACAAGTTAATAGCAACAAGATAATCAAGCATAAATCCATGAGTTCAAATGCAAAAAATAAAGCTGGCATAAGTTTAACACAAACAAAAAATAAAAACAAAAATAAAAGACTTATGTACAGACTCACCAGTGGGTTTCCTCCCACCAAGCGCTTGTTTTAAGTCAGTAGCTTGACTTTGGCTCAGGTGATCAGTCAGAGCGAGGTTGAGAACTCACTCCCATGCAAGTTCCACAGCTAGATGCTTGCAGACTCAGGGTTCTACTCAACATGCTCTCTATAACCTCTTTTCCTTTCTCTTTCAGCTCCGAAGTAAGAATGACTCTAGCCTTACAGAATGGTTTTGAGGTTCCTTTGCACTTCACCTTGTATTCCATCGAATCCCCATCGCACTTCTGAGGGATTAAAGTCATAGAAGCAGCACCCTTCACTCCTTTGCTCGTCACCTTCTTCTTTGCCTTAGATGTTTTGACGTCTTTCTTGATGATGACAGAAGGACTATCTAGAAAATCTATGACATTTGGCGCGTCAGGAGGCTCTTCCAAAAGATCAACTACCAACGTCTCTCCTGTAACAATGGTGATGCAAGAGATATGTGTGGGAGTTCCTCTAGTATGAATAGCTTTGTAGTACACCTCCTTGTCAATGTACGAGAACAAGATTCTCTTGCTGGGTGTGTCCATAATGGCACCAACTGTAGCCATGAACGGTCTTCCAAGAATCAATTGCGTACGAGATTTTGCACTCATCTCCACAACCTGAAAATTAGTAGGAACCATGCAATCTCCTATTTTAACCAGCAAATCAGGGATTGTACCATATGGAAGTGAAGTGGAACAGTCCGCGAATGTGATAGATTTCTTGGGAGGTCGAATACCAGCTCCTAATCTATCTGCAATTGCCCTTGACATGACATTGACGCTAGCACCCGAGTCAATGAGAGACTCTTTGAATTCTACTCCAGAGATAGAGCATGGAACTGAGAATATTCCTGGGTCTTCTCTCTTAGTCAGTTGCTTCAGTGGAGGTGACTTGCTTCTTGCCTTGATAATGAGTGCCTTAATCTCTTCCTCAGTTTATCTGTAATCTCGGAAGTGACTCAGCAGAGGGCGGTACTCTAGAGCTTCTTCAAAAGTCAGTGTGAGTGGAATCCTTTGTACCATCTTCTCAAAGCCAAGCAGCTGCTTTAGAGAAATGGGGTCTCTAAGGTGTTTGGGTGATCGGGGGTATGGTACCTTAGACTTGTAGACACGTTCCTCAATCATCTCTGGTTTTGTTACAATCTCCGGTTCAGCCTCCGAGGGGTGTCGATCGATACAAGGTTGGTGTCGATCGACACAAGGCTCATGTGTCGTTTTTCAGATTGGTATCGATCGATATCATAAGTGGTGTCAGTCGATACTGACGAATCAGTTGCGGAATCACCTTCGTCAAGGTTTTCAAGATTTCCTGCACCTCTCAAGGTAATTGCATTGACGTATTCGTTATGTGCCTGAGTCGTCTTTCCCTTGACAGCTACTGCAGTCTGAGCTACTTGCGTTTCCAACATCTTCTGATGAGTATTGAGAGCATCGATCTTTCCACTCAGATCCTTGTACACAACATCTATCTTTCCATTGAGATTCACTGTGAGCTGCTGCTGTCCTTGAACCAGCTGTTCAAACATAGACTCGATCTTGCTATCTGGAAGCTTAGCAGGTACATGTTGATAGAATGAATTTCCATAGTTCCTGGTATACCCACTGTTCTGAGATGATTTCTGACCAAACTGATTCGAACCTCTTTGCTGAGAGTTGTTGTTGAAGTTTCGGTTGTTGTTGAATTGATTCCTCTGACCTTGAAAACCAGAACCACCAATGTAGTTAACATCCTCTACTTCATCCTCGTTAAACACCTCGACATCTTCAGCAAAGTGAACAGCCTTCGTTGTCTTGCCCATCAGAAGATCGTGCATAGAATCCAACTTGGCTTGAACATCAGCAATCTATGAACCATCCATGCTACCAACTAGCTTCTTCCGTTCAAAATCAGCATTCTTGGTGCTATTGCTAGACGCCAAGTTCTCAATCAGTACATAGGCATCATCAGGATACCTGTTGTTGATTTACATAGAACTGATCAGGCATGTTGTACTCACCAATCGTTCTACCACGATTAACAACAACATTCCCTACATTCGCGTTCCCAGCGACTTTCCCAGCGACAACATGAGCAGGTGGAATGATGTTCCCCTCTCCATCCAGACGTTGTCCTCTCTCATTGCACAACTGACCCTCTTGGTCTCTGTAAGCACCAGCTTCATCTTGAACCAACTCCACTTGATTGTTGTTCATCCTTGCTGGCTCCCTTGCTCTTCTATGTGTGCGTTCCAAAAGTGCTAGCTGCACGAGTGACAGATCAACTAGCTGAGTGCTCTTGCTCCTTCTGGTTTCACGATTAGGCATACACCTGAAAACAAAAGTCAAGAACGTAAGTAACAAAAACGCGATGAGTATCGACCGACACTGGGTGGTGTCGATCAATATCAACAAAAAGAGAACGGCGAGTATCGACCGACACTAGATAGTATCGACCGATACCGACGAATTTAGTCGAAATTCTCAAACTAAAAT
This sequence comes from Eutrema yunnanense, assembly GCA_002933935.1. Lineage (NCBI taxonomy): Eukaryota > Viridiplantae > Streptophyta > Magnoliopsida > Brassicales > Brassicaceae > Eutrema > Eutrema yunnanense. The sequence goes on along the minus strand of PKML01043665.1, from coordinate 161,221 downwards.
CTAATGGCGAATTGAGATTTGATTTAGTTGTTTCGTGAACAAATCAAACCTGATCTAAAAGCTGATTTAGAATTTAGGATTCGCAAAGAGATTTGGAATTCTAGGATTTAGATTTAGATAGTTTTCGCAACGAGAGTTCGTTAATTATACCTTAGTGATTTGAGTTCAAGAACCGCGCTAAATCTGAATCCTGCTAGTTAGTTTATCTGCATTCATTGATTTCCTGAGAAATACCCTAAACCTATCTTTCTCCAATCGAATTTACAACAGTTTTAATTGGCGTTCTGTTTTCAATATCATTGATCACTTAGCTTAATTCTCACATATATAATCTATTGTGTGTTTCTGTGGGTCCTTGTGTTCGACCCCTACTTTACTACAACTAATGTTTTAGTACTTTTAGGGTATTAATTTGAGTATATCAAATTTGGCGCCGTTGCTGGGGACTCAATTCGCCATCAGATTTTAGTCCCCGGCAACGGTGCCAAATTTGATATGCTAAAATTAATACCATTATCCATTATCCTAAGATCTAAGTTCTAGGTGATCAATCTAGAATTAGCTTTGCAAAAAATCTATGGTGAAGAACTAATTCAGATGGTGAATCCTAATAACTAATCAACCTAGCATTCAGAGATAACCTTTATGAGAACCCTAAACCTAACAAGAGATCTACTCAGACATGGAAATTGAAGCAATAAACATGTGTGAATAAATCGTCAAATAATACAGAAAGAGTAACAAGAGGGTTCGAAATCTTCTCTCAGACGAACAAAGTTTCAGACTTGTCTCCCTTCAAAATCTCTCTCACAAAACCAAAGTAAAATAAAGCATAGCCCTGAAAGTGGCTGTAAAATCCTATTAAATAACCTAAATCACAATTTGGGGCTTCTTGAAATAATAAAGTCTTATGGGCCATTTTGCAATTCTTCAACTCTTGTTAAGTTGCGACTCGTGTCTTGCTGCGATGAGTATCGACCGATACTAGTCAGTATCGATCGATATTGAGGCTTCAAATCGGGTACTCATCTACATGAACGTTGCTTTGCTCCAAAATGCTACAGAAAGCTCCAATATTTCCAATTATGCTCCAAACGTGCTAAAACCTGTAAAAGACTCTAAAACACTATAAAATAGTAGAAAGACTCTATAAAACGGACTTATATCATGGCTTAAACGGAGTAAAAACCATGATATATCAATACCGCATATCCGGTTGAACGTTCTTATGGCCTAACCGTGGCTGCTAATTCACTCAGAGAATTCAAAGCAACTCAGTTTTTTCTTTTGTTCTTTATATATTAAGCGAACGAGGATTTCAATATGGACGCATCTACTTGTACAAATGCGATGCATTTTAAACGTTCATTTCAATATGGTCGTATTCACGTGGATGTGGACATAATTGATGATTGTGTCTATTTGTTTCATATTAAATTGAGGGATGATTGATGTCTATTTGTTTAGGAATCTTAGTTTTTATTAGTTTGTAGGAATTTTAGTTTTTATAGATTCTTATTGGTTTGTTTTTTTCTTCTTTATTTGTCTGTCTCCATGTGTACGAGCTAAAATGGACAGAAACTATATGTCAAAGACACTAGCATATCCATGTCATCGATTCATATTGCAGAAATTATGCTATAATAGAAGTGAATTACATTACAAATTGTCCCCAGAACACCGTCCATAATACAATGACACTAGATAGTAACCCGTGCCATGCGCGGAGTGAAATATTTATATATTTTTTGTAATATCAGAGTTTGAAATGAAAATATGGATCATAAAATTTAATTTTGTTTTTTTGTTGAAATGTAATATTAATTGATCAACAAACGATAATATGTACAAATGTTTTCAAAAGACCGAAGCAAAAGAAAAATAGAGCATGAAACTTTAGAAACATAGCATTATATCAACTCGAGAGAGAAGAAGAAGAAACTATCCCACACAAGCTGGTAGACACTCGAAATTTCGGGAACTCTTCGTACCAACCCATTCCTCCAAAGTCCACAGACAATAAGATGTAACTCATGATGGAACAGGTTCTTCAGGAACAGCAGAAGTTGCAGGTGGATTTCAATGGGAAGTTTGACTCGCTGTACACTGACCTGAATGGGAAAATTGACCACCTGAATGGGAAAATTGACCACCTGGATGGGAAGATTGAAGCTGTCAGTCTCTCCCAGAGGAAGCTGGAAACTCAGGTTGCTTAGACCGCATCAGCTGTGCAGAGGCAGGAAGGTTTTCTTCCAGGAAGAACTGAAAATCCAAGAGCACACGTCAATGCGATCTCCTCAAGTGCAGAAAATATCGATGAGGATTCTGAAATCGCCAGAGCATCGATCGATACCCCCAAGTGTCGATCGATGCCGGTTACAATTCTGAAACGGGATACTTCCAAAACTCGTGTATCGATCGATACCCCAATGGTATCGGTCGATACTGAGGCGATTTCTGAGGAGACACATGAGATTTCGACTGAGGCGCCTCAAATAGTAGCAGATCGATTCAATATCGCCCAATTTTGGGAAGACCAGGAAACCAAGTATCAAGCAGAGAGAGCTAAGGAACGAACTGAGAAAAGAGTTCGCAAACCCAAGAAGGTGAATCCTGTTCCTAAACACCTCAGAGATCCTATCACTCCAAAGCAGCTGCGTGGCTTTGAGAAGAGGGTACGAAGGATACCTCATTCGTTCACTTTTGAAGAAGCTCTAGAGGATTGGCCTCTGCTAAGTCACTTCAAAGACTGCAGAGAAACTGAGGAAGAGATCAAGGCACTCTTCCTTAAGGCCAGAGGTACAGCTCCGCTGAGACAGTTGACCAAGAGGGAAGACCCAGGGATCTTCTCGGTTCCATGCTCTATCTCTAGAGTTGAATTCAAAGAGTCTCTCATTGACTCAGGAGCCTGCGTCAATGTCATGTCCAGGGCAATTGCAGAGAGATTGGGAGCTGACATTCAACCTCCAAAGAGTCTCTCGTTGACTCAGGAGCCTGTGTCAATGTCATGTCATGTTCGTTTTATGTTTGTGTCAGGATAAACAAGGAGCAAACTCGAAATCGCCATAGTGTCGATCGATACCCTTCAGTATCGATTGATACCCTACGCGATTGAGAACGGTTCATGTCGATTTAAGTCTGGTATCGATCGATACAAGGCTGTGTGTCGATCGATACTCAATGTTCCAGCAAGGTAACTTCTTGTTTTTCCCAATTTTATTCTTTTATTTTGTTTTATTTCACTGACTCTAGGCTAGATAACACTGGGGACAGTGTTGTTCAAGTCTGGGGGAGGTGTCTGCTGACATTGTGTTTGTTTTTCTTAGAGTCAGTTGTTTTATCGAGTCAAAATTGTTTT
>PKML01043665.1:141151-156782 GCA_002933935.1 Eutrema yunnanense | reverse complement strand
GATTCGCAAAGAGATTTGGAATTCCTAGGATTTAGATTTAGATAATTCTCGCAACGACAGTTGGTTAATTATACCTTAGTGATTTGAGTTCAAGAACTGCGCTAAATCTGAATCCTGCTAGTTAGTTTATCTGCATTCATTGATTTCCTGAGAAAAACCCTGGGCCTATATTTTCCCAATTGAATTACAACTCCTTTAATTTCTGCATTGCTTTTAATTACATCTGTTTGGCTTAGCTTAATTCTCAACTATACAATCTATTGAGTGATCTCTGTGAGTCTTTGTGGTTCGACCCCTAGCTATATTACAACTACTGCTTTAGTACTGTTAGGGTATTAAATTGAGCACATCAGGCTCCTACATGCTCTTTTTGTGATTTGATCGTTGTGTGCTTGATCCTGTTCTGACTTTTCTGATTCGCGGTGTGCGATATAGGATAACTTTCAGGAGCTATGCGATATATATGGGTTTCACAGGGACTTCTCTAGGTGCGAATTTCCGCGCATGTTCATGGATGTTGAGGCGTTATGGTCTCAGTTTGGGCATGGAGCCTATGACAGCAAGACCACTACACAAATGGATGTGCGCCATCCTGTCATGCGCTGCCTTGTGAGGATCCTGAGCAACACTCTGTTGTGTAAGATGGAGCCGAACAAGATGAGAGTTGCTGAGCTGATTGTTCTGTCCATTGGGATTGGAGACCTTATTTCTGATGAGGCATATGAGTGGCCTGAGATGGACCTCGCGGTCAACTTAGGTGCTGTCTTTGCGCACCATTTGGAGTCGCCGAAGGTTAAGCCTTTCACCGGACGCGGCAAGACTTCTAGGACTACAGGCCGATCGAAGACCGAGACGGTGGGCAGTCTTATCACTCCCATCTTTCTGCACTTAGGGATCAGCACCACTAGTTGTTCGATCGTGACTTCCCGCGAGCTCATGGACGAAGCGCACTTGGAGCACCTGAGTTGGCTGAAGCCGTTCAGACGTTGGGTTTTCAGCACTTCTGTTCGGGACCATTTTGTTCAGCTCCCCAACACTGATCTGACAGACTTAGGCGGTGACCCTACCCAGTTGCTTTTCGCACCTGCTCCTGCTGACATGGAGCATGCACCGGTTACACGACGGCGAGGCTCAGCTACTGGGGCACTACCACCCGCATTTGACCCTGCTGGGGGTCAACCGCGACGCGAGCCACCTCCCTTCGCCGCTGCGCTTTCTCTTCCTCCACTACCTGAGATGGAGATGGATCATTTTCAGCTATACGTAGTCACGAATCTGCAGACGATCTGGACCGCTATCGCTCGCTGTCGCTGCATGACTAACACGGACGCTGATCCATCGTCCCAACCTGGACCTTCACATACCACTGCTGCTGCTGACCATGAGAGTGATTCTGAGGAGACGCAGGATTAGTCTTCTCTATCTTCATGTTTGTATTTTTCTTTCTTTTTCTTTTATTTTTCTTTTATGTTGAACTTATGTCAGTGTTTGTTTTTGCATTTGAACTTCTTCGGATTTATGTTTGATCTACCATGTTGCTTTTAACCTATTTTGAATGTTCCTAACAGTGCTAACATCTAACACAATGGAATGCTTTCTCTGGTTAAGCGACTCGACACCCCTGATTTTCAATCAGTGTGTCGACATACAATTGGTGTCGATCGATACCTGCCAGTGTCGATCGATACCCTGTGAAGGTATGGTTTCTGATTCTTCACAATCCACTCGGTTCATTTGTTTTCTTTCACCAACTCTAGGCTAAATAACACTGGGGACAGTGTTGTTCAAGTCTGGGGGAGGTAGTCGCTGACTTTGTTTTTGTTTTTCTTAGAGTCAGTCCGTTTTTGAGTCATTCGTTGTTTGATTGAGTCAAAACTTTGTCTGAGACTGTGATCTTTTTCTTGAATCTATTGACCTGGCCTTGCTTCTAAGTGACCATTGTTACAGAATCAGTTCTAGATCGACTAATGAAAAATCCAAAGGCTGACCAGTTAACTAGAAGACACTCATGTTTCCAGCAAAGTTCCTTAAAGCCTGAGCCAAATTTTTGCACTTCATCAATGTGGTTAGTATCTATAGAGTTTGATTCCTCATTCGTATCTGACAAAGGAACCCATGTGTTTTAAAATAACGGTATTTCTCTCCCTGTTACAAGTTAATTAATAAGTGCATTAAAATTTGAAATGATTTTCTTCTGAGTAGAGGGTTAGGAAAATTTCCAACGATCCCATTATTCTACTTCAGAGGAGATGATCACACAAAGGTGGAAACGAGGCTAGGATTTTCCTATGATGCCATTATTTGTCTACATCCTTTGATACTTTTGAGGGAAGAACCGGTGATTAGGTGGCAAACACCATCGATACTCGCGTCTCGAACCTTAATTTGTATATGCAAGGAACATAATAAGAAATAAGTCTGGAGGAGAGAAATAATACCAAAAAGTGTGAAAAATGGTGGTTCCTTGTCATGATATTGTATGGGAAAGAATCTAGAAGGTTCTTGATATTAATTAACAGGGATGAAACTGGCGAGGATGGCTTGATTGAACGATGCTGCGAAATAATGTGTGTAGTCTGGGAAGCTGCGAATGTCTACGGAGAAGTACATAGTGGTTAGATCAAAAGCTGGTTAGGTAACATTTGGGTGCTTGGGAAAAGGGTCATTGCAACATTTCAAGAACAGGTGAGTCTCTACGTTTTCAAACCTCTTTCTCTGGTTTAGTCTTCTATTTGCTTGAGGGCAAGCAAAGGCTAAGTCTGGGGGAGTTGATATATCATGGTTTTTACCCCGTTTAAGCCATGATATAAGTCCGTTTTATCGAGTCTTTATTCTATTATAGAGTCTTTTACAGGTTTTAGCACATTTGGAGCATTATTGGAGATATTGGAGTTTTATGGAGCGTTCTGGAGCAAACTGAAGTCTGGTGACTAAGTGCCCGATCAAAGCGTCAAGCATCGATCGATACCTCCTTGGTATCGATCGACACCCATCGAGGAGATCATGAGTCGCGACTTTTAATGAAGTTTGAAGAATTACAGAACTTGCCCAGAAGACTTTAATATTTACAAGAATACCCCAATTCGTGTTTAGACTATTTTATTAGGTTTTACAGCCACTTTTGTGGCTATGCTTATTTTTTACTTTGGTTTTGTGAGAGATCTTTTGAAGGGAGACAAGTCTGAAACTCTGTTCGTCCGAGAGAAGATTTCAAACCCTCTTGTTACTCTTACTGATTTATTTGATGATTTATTCAAACATGTTTATTGCTTCAATCTCCATGTTTGAGTAGATATCTTGTTAGGTTCAGGGTTCTCAATAGAGTTTTCTCTGAATGCTAGGTTGATTTATTATTAGGATTCACCATCTGAATTAGTTCTTCACCATAGGTTGTTTGCAAAGCTAATTCTGGATTGATCACCTAGAACTTAGATCTTAGGATAATTGATTAGGCACGAGAGTGCGATTAATTACCTGATAGAACCTAAGGTGAGCAAAATAACTATTCGCAAAGAGATTTGGTTTAGTTGTTTTGTGAACGAATCAAACTTGAAATAAAAGCTGGTTTAGACTTTAGGATTCGCAAAGAGATTTGGAATTCCTAGGATTTAGACTTAGATAATTCTCGCAACGAGAGTTGGTTAATTATACCATAGTGATTTGAGTTCAAGAACCGCGCTAAATCTGAATCCTGTTAATTAGTTTGTCTGCATTCAGTGATTCCCTGAGAAATACCCTGAACCTATCTTTCTCCAATTGAATTCACAACCGTTTTAATTTACATTCTGTCTTTCAATATCATTGATTGCTTAGTGTAATTCTCATCTATATAATCTATTGTGTGTCTCTGTGAGTCCTTGTGTTCGACCCCTACTATACTACAACTACTGCTTAGTACTTTTAGGGTATTAATTTGAGCATATCACCAATGGCTTTCCTATACTTCCTCAATTCGTTCAAAAGGGAGGACAATTCATCATCTTTCAAGTTCTCATTTACTATGACTGGGTATGACTCATTGGGACCTAAGAAAGCGTACCTTAGCCCAATGGGAAGTGGTTTGAGGTCCACCTTAGGCGCCTTGAGTTCACTCCAATGGTCGTCCACGCTAGTCTTACCATTGCTAACTTCTTTCCCGTTCTCATCTTTCTCCACTTCCAAAGAGAAGCTCTCTTTGGACCGAGGTCATTGTCGAACCATCTTCACACTTCATCCCTTGAAGACCCAAATCGATGAATGTGGCTTCACCAACCATTGGCTTATGTGAATCCAAAATCAGCTTGTAGCTCTCACTAGCTTCATTCAAATACCCATGTTCACCGTGATCCTTAGTCAAGGCAACTTGCAAAATATCCTCAAGATTCAATTCTTCCAAGAGTTCGTCCGTTAATTCATCCATCGCTTCGATGTAGAAGACTTGCCCATCGATGGTGAGTCTCTTCATTACATCACTGATGTCAAACTCTAGTACCTCGTCCTTGCGCAAGGGAAGGTCGTTATTTCCCTTCCTAACATCAATAATTGCACCTGCGGTTGCCAAGAAAGGCCTACCGAATATCAAGGGATCCTTAGGCTCCTCGTCCATTTCCAAGACCACGAAATCCATTGGAACAATGAAGTCTCCAACCGCGATTGGCAAGTCTTCAAGTAGCCCAATTGGCACTCTAACGTCTCTATCCGCAAGGATCAAGGAGATTCTACAAGCCTTGTACCTCGTGAATCCTAATCTTTTAGCAACTGATAGCGGCATTAGACTCACGCTAACTCCTAGATCAAAAAGGAAATTGTCGAATGCAAGAGGTCCCAAAGCACACGGGAGTGTGAAACTACCCGGATCTCCAAGTTTCTTGGGTACTACCTTCTTTTGGATTATGGCACTGCACTCATGTGTCAATACCACCATGGACTCCATCTCTTTAGCCCTTTCTTTCACGGCATCCTTTAAGAACTTGGCATATTGAGGTACAAGCAAAAATGCATCTACCAAAGGCATGGTGAGCTCGACCTTTTCAATTTGTCTATCAAACACCGCCTTGTACTTCTCCAACAATTGCTTCTTGAAGCGTCCGGGATATGGTAGCTTAGGCACATAAGGTGGTGGCAGTGGGACAAATATAGTCTCTTTCTTCTTCGGCTTGGCTTGAGCAACAACCTTAGTCTTGATCTCTTCAACCCATTTACCTTTGTCTTTGCTTTCCAAAACCGTGTCTTCAACTACCACTTTGCCTTGAATCTCAAGTTCCCCCCCCCCCACTTTGGTTCTCAATGTCCTCGTTGAGATTGGAAGGGGCTTCTCTAGTGGGTAGGACCGTGCCACTTCGTATTGTGATGGCATTCACATACTCTTTGGGGTTTGTCTTGGACTTTCCTTGTAGTTGACCTTGTGGCCTTGAAGAGGAGGCGGTTCCCTTGCTTTCAAGGTTCTTAACCTTGGAGCTCAATGTCTCTAGCTTGGAGTTAAGATCGTTGTAAGAATAATCTACCCTTGTATTGATCTCCGCTTGTCCCTTGGGGAACGAATCCTTGTTGAAACCCGGGCGGTGCGGTGTGTTCAATTCAAGCTCTTGCGGTTTAGACGTAGTTGCTTGACCTTGTGGAACGAATCCTTGTTGACACCCGGGCGGTGCATTGAAAGGTGCTTTGGCTTGAAACCTGCCTTGGTTTCCGTGGAAAATGTTCTTTGGAACATTGCCTTGGTTGTTGGATGCTCGGCCTTGTTGTTGTGAAGTGAAAGTTTTTTGTTGACCACCTTGGTTCCCTTCGTGTTGTTGAGGGTAGATTTGATCTTGTGGATTCTCCACATGGGGGTTCCGGTGGGAGAAGTTAGGATGGTTGTGGTAGTTGTTGTTGAACCCACCCTGTTGGTAACCTTGATTACCCACAAAGTTCATCTCATCTTGGGTGGCGCCCTCTACAACCTCATCTTGATAACCTTGGTTGTCTTCATAGTCCCCAACAAAGTGAACTTGCTTTTGAGATGATTGGAGAAGCTTGTCGATCTTTTCGTTGAGGTTCTTCAATTCTTTGGCCCTCTTTTTCTCATCAACGTCGCTAGTGGTTCTCGTTCCACGGTCATAATCATCCCCATAGGTACCATCGCTTTGAGCAAGGTTCTCCACTAGGTCAATCGCTTCATCCACTCGTTTTGCCAAGAAGTTTCCGTTAGAAGCGGTGTCCAAGAGCATTTGTATCTTTGGTAAAGCACCGCAGTATAACGTACTCAAAATCGAGGCGTCCGAGAATCCGTGGTGTGGACATTGGGTGGTGTAGCTTCTAAATCTCTCCCAAGCTTCATTAAAGATCTCATGGTTCCGTTGAGTGAAACTAGAGATATCATTTCTCAACTTCGCGGTTCGTAAAGGTGATAAGAACTTTGCCAAAAATGCTCTCTTGCACTCATCCCAAGTGGTGATCGAACCTTGAGGAAGACTATTTTCCCATTGATGAGCTTTATCACCGAGAGAGAAGGGGAAGAGTCTTAACTTGAAGCTATCCTCTGATACACCGTTCATCTTTGTAAGGCCACATATCCCCGCGATACGAACGATGTATGTCGTCCCTCGGTTCAACTAGGTTGTGGTTGCCTCGAGAACGCGTATGCATACACCTATAAGATTGAGAGATAGCAATGGAAAGTGAAAGACATTAGTAATCAAAGAGAAAATGAAACTTAATCTCAAAAAGAACATAAATCTCAATGTTGAAATCAAAACCCAATTGGCAACGGCGCCAAATTGACAAAAGACTTTTGCAAGTCTCGAGATCAATTACTCGATATACTATTGCTAGTATAAGAGGTTCAATCCAATGGGTAAGATTCAAGGCAACAAGAATACAAGACACTTCTTAAGTTAAGCAAAATAAGCAAGAGTTGTTGTTTAACTAGTGAACTAAGCAACTTAAAATAAGAACAAGAAATAGAAAACTAAACAAGTTGCAGTGCAAGAAATATAAACGAATTCAAGGATGGGGTAATTGGTTCTAGATGATCCAAGGCTAATCTGTGATGCTCAATACTCAAACAAAGCTATCCCTAGGCAATGATCATCTCTCAAGGCATTAATCACCATGCTAATTACTAATCCAAGATCAAACTCTCATTTGTGAATTACCAATTAGCAAGCATTAAGTGTAAACAATCAAGATCAACCTAATAAACACCCTAGACAACTACTCTCATAGGCTAGGAATGAATATCTCTTAAATAGTTCATTAAGGCATTTCATCAAACACCTTGTGCTGTGAAATGCCTCTTGATCTAGATTAGCTCTCTCAAGCCCAATCTAGCATTAAGATCACTAATCAAGAAGAGAAGTAAGATAATCTAACCCTAAGAATCATGAATCAATCTTGGAATCACCCTAAACCTAACCCATCCTCAAACTCTAAGAACTACTCACTAATCACCATGGTTTCAACAAATCCCATAAAAGAAGAGTTAAAACCCATGATCAAATGATTGGATGATTAGAAAATAGAAGATAGATAGATTGAATCAAAGAAAACAATACTCAAATTGCATAAATCAAAAGGATCAATCTCTTACAAATTACTCTAAATCACTCTTAGAGAAGTTTTTGCTTAAGAAAAGACTTAACCCATGAAAATTAGGTTTTGGGTTTAAATAGTGAACAGGGGCGAACAGTATCGACCCGGGACAAACCGGGTACCGACCCGGTTGAGTTGGGTAAAAGTATATCGGAGGTCAACACAGATGTCAGTCTTCGGTGCAACATCTCGGTGTTGGACCTGGGTTTGTGCACCGATGTAGCATACCGACTTGTAACATCGGTGTAGAAGTAGGATTTGCTCGAAGTTCGTGGGAGACACACCGATGTCACATGATAAGCTCAAATATATACCCTAAAAGTACTAAGTTGTAGTTGCAGTATATTTAGGGGTCAAACCACAAAGACTCAAGAAAATCACACAATATACCAAATAGTTTCGAATCAAGCTAAGCAATTCAGTTGAAACAAAAGCAATAAACAATAGAAAAGGATGTAAAATCGATGGAGAGAATATAGGCCTAGAGTATTTCTCAGGAGATCAATGAATGCAGGTAACCAATCAGTCAGGATTCAGATTTAGCGCGGTTCTTGAACTCAAATCACTAAGTTATAATTAACCAACTGTCGTTGCGAGAATCATCTAAATCCAAACCTCAAAATCCCAAATCTCTTTGCAAATTCCTAAGAATAAACCAGCCTTAATATCGAGTTTGATATGTTCACAAATCAACTAAACCAAATCTCTTTCCGAATAATCAATTTGCTCACCCTAGGTTCTGTCAGATTACTCAATTGCACTGTCGTGCCTAATTGATTAATCTAAGATCTAAGTTCTAGGTGATCAATCCAGAATTAGCTTTGAGAACAACCTATGGTGAAGAACTAATTCAGATGGTGAATCCTAACTAATAACTACCAGCAATCAGAGAAATCCCTATGAGATAACCCTAAACCTAAGATGGATCTACTCAGACATGGAGAATGAAACAATCAACATAACTGAATAGATCATTAAATTAAACGATAAGAAAAGAGTAACAAGAAGGTTCAAAATCTTCTCTCAGACAAACAGAGTTCTGACTTGTCTCCCTCACCAAGCTCTCTCTTAAAACCATAGTAAAATAAAAGCGTAGCCAACAAAAGTGGCTGAAAAACCTAATAAATAACTTAAGACACGTTCTGGGGCTTCTTGTAAATAATAAAATCTTATGGGGCAGATTGCAAATTCTTCAATCTTCTAATTGTCGCGACTCATGTCTCTCTGCAATTGGTATCGATCGATACTAGTGGTATCGGTCGATACTCGGGCATCAAATTGGCTGTCTCAGCTACACGATCTTTGCTTTGCTCCAAAAAGCTCCAGAATGCTCCAATATCTCCAATTGTGCTCCAAACGTGCTAAAAATTAAAAAGACTCTAAAAGACTACGAAAACACTAGAAAGACTCTATAAAAAGACTTATATCATGGCTAAAATGGGTAAAACCCATGATATATCATCACACGTCGGTGTTAAGGATGATTTCCCTCGGGAGCTGCACCGATTTGTTGCACCGACTTGTGACCTCGGTGTAATTGAAGTGAAGTTTGCTCGAAGGAGTGGCACCGATCAGTTACACCGACTTGTGACATCGGTGTAATCCCCTGAGGCTCCAACACCGATGTCTATGGTCGGTGTGGGGACGTCGGTGCTAAGGACGATTTCCCCCTGTTTCCACACCGATCAGTCACGCCGATATGTGACCTCGGTGTTCTGACTTGCCAAGCCTCCTCATGCCTTTGGCTTCCTCTCCTTGCTTCCAATCCGATTGGCCTCACGTCCATAGTCTCGAGTCTTCTCCAAAGTACCTAAAATACGTCCCGAAACATGCGAAACTCCCTAGGACCTAATGCAACATCCTAAACACTTAAAGGGACCTAAATGCTAAACAAAGCTATGGTTATGCATGTAAATGACTAGAGAATGCAAACTAAAATGCATACTATAACATGTAAATTACGAGAATATCAATGCCATAACTCTACATCATGCCCAGCCGAGGCGCGAGGCACCAGAGATGACGAAACTCTATTCATTATCTCTCGAAGGATCGCGTTGCGACAGCGACGGAGAGACCATTGGTGATCCCGTACAGCTGCTGCTACCACTGCATTGCGAGCTATTCCCAGATTTCGGGTGCCCGCTTCCCCCGCTATATCCATAAGCCTACCGGAAGGGAGCCAATTATCGAGACAGAAGAACGCAGATTCTCCATTACGAATTTCATGGCGAAGAAAGCCAAATCCAAGAACCCCGAGAGCTCATAGGTACATCCCAGAATGAGTACTGACGGAGAGGATAATGACGTGTCCACACCACCCAAAGGGAACTCGTCTTCACGAATAACCGCCAGATAAGTTTGAGAAAGAACACCCGAGATGAATGGAGTAAGCTTCGAATACCCAATCCCCTTCTTTCTTGGGTTTACAAACATCCGCCCAAGCAACTTTCGCTTTCGTATAAATTTGTGGTCATCCCGACCAAAGAAACGCAGCACACATACTCTCAATCGTATCAAAACGGGCGATTCGGAAGACGGAAAACGGAGCACCAAAAGTTGGTAATGTTGGCTATAACTGACTGAATGAGCTGAAGTCGTCCAGCCAAGGAGAGAGACTTACTTGACCAAGACGTGAATCTGCTGCGAATTTTATCAATTAAAGGTTCATAGTCCAAGCAAGACATGCTCTTAGTCGTGAGAGGGAGTCCGAGATATCTAATCGAAAGCTGCTCCATGGGAAACCCCAGATTCTGAGATGTTTGTTGCACCGACGGCAAGATACGACCTGCCACAAATAGAGATGATTTGGATGCGTTTATCGCTAGGCCCGATCGATTCGCGTTCAAATTCCAGCAATACTTCCATAACTCCTCGAAGGGACTCCGCAGAGTCATCCATAAATACCAGCATATCATATGTGAAGCTCAGATGCATCACATTAAGATACCGACACATTGGGTGGTATCCAATACGCCTTTCCATTGCTTCCTTATTGAACTTGAGAGAGAGGACATTTATAGCAATCACAAAGAGGTATGGCAAGAGTGAGCAACCTTGTCAAAGACCCCGAGAGCTAGTGAAGAAGCCTTCGAGATCTCCATTTACGAGAACTGAGAAAGCCGCAGAGGATATGCAACTGCGTATCCACATAACAAAAATCTCCGGGAACCCCATAGCTCGAAGGGTGGTGAGAACGAAGTCCCAACAAACCGAATCAAATGCCTTCGCAATATCCAACTTTAATGCACAACGAGAGGATATGGAATCCTTGTGATAATCCTTGACAAGCTTAGTCGCTAACAACACATTTTCCAGAAGTAATCTACCTTTGAGGAATGCACTTTGGTTGGGAACCATACCATCGGGGAGAACCGTTTTAAATTGATTGGCGATGATTTTCGAGATAACTTTTTATAGCATGCTATAGGTTGGTAATATCGAATACATCGAGCTGCTGTCGTCTTTGGTGGGAGTCATAACATCGTAGCATTCACTCCATTCGGAATGAACCCATATATGAAGAATGACTGCACTGTGACAACAATGTCCGGACCTAAAATAGACCATGCGGCCACAAAAAACTCCGCCGTAAATCCATCGGGGCCTGGAGTTTTGTTTGACGGCATAGAGAGAATAACATGTTTGATTTCTGCTTATGTCACTTCGCTTACCAATAATTCGGCCTTATCCGGAGGGCATCGATAAGGGATCAATTCTTCAAGAGACTCAATTGCAAACGATGGGGATTGAGGAATATCTACTTGGAGAAACGTCCTGAAATGATTCAACGCTTCAGTTTTTATGCCGTATAGTTCCGTGAGAGCTACACCTTCCCCGTTCACGAGACACTTAATCGAATTTTTGGACTTTTGAGTCTGCGTAATACGGTGATAGAATGTTGTATTTTGATCACCGTAACGCATCCAAGTAATGCGAGATTTCTGCCCAAAAAATTGTTCATCAATCCCAACGTAGAGGTTCCATACTTCTGAAGCCTCTGAAGCGGCGGCAAACATTTTCCGAGGAGGGAAAACTCAGAGCCTGATTCTGTTTCTGACATAGTACATCGAAAGCATCTTTAGTTTTCTTAGTGATGTCTCCATATATGTCCTTATTAAGGGCCCGAAGATGCAGCTTGAGGGACTTAGGTTTACGATGAAAACGGTGTAGCACTGATCTTGATTGAAACAGTGGCATCGATTCATCCCAAACTCGCAAAACGGTGTCAAGGAAGTGCGGGTGATTGATCATGAAGTTGAAGAATTGAAAATGGCGACGTTTTTCCGAAGAGTGACTCGTCATACGAATAAGACACCGAGCATGATCTGAGATACCATTGGACTCAAAGGATGCAAAGGATTGTGGGAATGTCGAACACCAAGAGCTGTTAACCAGGGCACGATCGAGTTTCTTTCTTATCGGGTCGTTTTCTCTTTGATTCCACCAAGTGAATTTAGGACCCACATAACCCAGGTCTGTGAGCTCACAGTCAGCAACTATCGTTTGAAATTCTCTCATACCCGCCTGATTAGGAAGTGATCCAAGCACCCTTGAATGCTCATCGGAGGCCAGAGTTTCATTAAAATCGCCAAAGACTATCCAAGGTCATCCTCCAGCGACAAATAGATCTCGAATCTGTTGTAGTTCCTCCCAGAGCAGAAGACGTTCTTGTCTGAAATTGGAAGCATATACACAGGAGAACACAAAGACGATCCCGATGAGTAAACAACGGACACCGTGATGATCATAGGGCTCTTAAATAACGGAGTTACGGCCACTACATCGGACCAGATCAACCATATTCGTCCCAAGCGATGATAATCATAGTTTGTGATAGCGTTCCATCTCGGGACAACACTATCGATGATATACGGACAATTTTCTTCTTGAACCCGAGTTTCAAGTAACAACCAAAAGCTAGATTCGTTTCTTGAATCCAAGATCGAACTGCATTATGTTTGCGCGTTTTGTTGAAGTCCCTAGTATTCCACGCAAAAAAATGGCGTCATAATCATTAGAGCTTCCTTTCGAAAGCTTTTTTGTTGGTGTTTTTAGGAGAAAAAAAAATTATCTTTCTTGGTAATGATTGGTTTCTTCGGTGCTTTTGGATTTACCTGTGTTCCCGTCCCATTTTTCAGCTTAGACGGTAATACCATAGTCTCTTCCTCCTCAGATAATTCTCTCGATATTGCACTATTCAAAATCTCCCCTTCCTCCCTTTCAATATCATCCTCCTTAATTTCCTCCAGAATCTCAAAGCTCAAAGGAGAAGTGACCTCTGTATCTATACTTTCGATCTGCGATTTCCGATGCGGAGGAACTTTGCTTGGCGATATTTTGCTAGCCACCACTGTCCATGTCTCGTCTTGTAAATCAGACTGCTCCACAAGCACATCGTTATTTTCTGAGTTCTCCATAGCATCGTTGTTGATTTTCGCAACATTAGTCTCCACCTGCTCCGCAGGCACATTTGCTTTCAATATTTACTTGATGGGACTCTGCCTAACATGCTCTGCCGATTTCTCGGCTAGTATCACCGACCCCTTTCTCTTAAGAGAGCCCTCGGAATCTTGATGTCCTCAGCTTTGGCACAGCGAGGAGGAAACCACGGGTAAGAGACCGAAATATAGGTCGCTGGCTCAGATTGGATACATATCTTTTCCGGCAAAGGCTTTTCCAAATTCACCACCACTAGAACTTGAGCTACATCAAAATAGATACACCTCTCTGTATTCAGATGCAGTTTTTGAGCATCACCCACAAGATCCCCAAGGTACATCAATCCCTTATGAGAGAAGACACGATCTGGTACGTGCGTGAAGTCCACCCAAAGCAGCATTGACGAAAGATCCGGTTTCAGACTAGAGGAGCGGGGACTCCATTCTTGCACCACCAGGGGGACGTCGGAGATGTGCCAGAAGTATCTCCGGAGCACACGAGATCTTGTTTGGTTATTCTCAATACGGAAGAGAACGGATTTTGGGTTGAGGACTTCTCCGGAGAGCCCCAAATTCGGTTTACCGTGGCGTGCACTTTACCAATGTGAGGAGCATCACCAATAAAGTACCTGACAATGATTTTCGACCATAGTGGCTGCGCATTGTGTAAGATTTCTTCTGGTATCGTAGCTGTGGCAACACCATCAATCACTTCTGATGTCAAAACGGGGGATTTTTGTATCACGTTTGTCTCGGACAGGATATCAGTCCAAGACACTTTGGTTTTCGGACTGGAACCGATGTGAGAAGGAAAAGCAACTGAAGAGTTGATTCCGGGAGAAACCGACGCCGGATGCGGCGGTTCCATGGCCGGAGGCGGCTAAACTTGCTAGTTACGGAAAAGGAAAGTGGCCTGAGCGGCTAGGGTGATCATTTAAAATTTTGAATCTAATACAGAGGTTTTTTGTAAACCATTAAAACCACAATGATATAATAGATATTGTTTAAATCTGATGGGATTTGTGTGTCCAAATCAAATAATAAGAAACAAATAATAAAAAAAACTCTATAAGTAAATAAAATCATAAAATACAATGGTAGTATAAACATTTTCTTATTTCGTCCTTCTAGTATTTTTCCAAAATTTAACATATTATTTTAATATGTGATTGATTTTAAAAGTTTCTGAAAGTGTTTTACACACTAGAATATTAATTTCAAAAATTGTGAATCAAACATCCCAAAATTAGACATACTTCAAACAAAGAAACTATAAAATATATTGTTATATAAAAATAAAACTAATTTTTTATAACAATGTAGAGATAGAATTGTAAAATATAATGTTATATTTCACTATTAGAATAAATTAACTTTAACAGTTATGAAAAGTAAACTACATGTGAATAAGATTTAGCATACATAATAGGAATGATAAAACTAAATAATAGGAATGATAAAAATAAATATATAATATAATTAGAAAGTTTTCTCTCATTCTAAGCTGTCCACATCAGCACTAAACTCATCTATTAATGGATCCCACCTATTTACAAATCTCAATAACATGATGCATAGAAACTCCTTCTCCGACCTGCTTAGTTTTAATCAAACATTAGTATTTTAAAAATCTATATATATGACATGATGAATATGGAGAGGTCATTAGTCACAATAATCAATAACGATTTTTAATGGACCCTTCTATTTAAAAAGGCAAAATCGCATAAAAAAATCTTCAAAGTGGCAGCTACTAACACTTTAAACCTTCAGAGTTTTATATTAACACTATAAACCCTCAATCCATATTTTTTTACAAAAAAAACCCTCAATGTGGCAACTTTGTTCACGCCGCCAAAAATGTGACTGGAACTGTTCCGTTTCCCGTAGAAAATGGTGATGTGTCAATATTTTTTTTTTTGTCAACAGCTTAAATACCTAGAACGGTTCAGAAATCCAAATCGGAGATACCGAGTTTACAAAAGTAATATCCACCGGGTAGACCGAATAGAGAACCGAATGGGTACCCGAATAACTATTCATCTCGGGACACTATTCATCCTGAGACTAATATTCACTCCGAGTCTTCTCCTTTCTTTGAAAATTCAAAAGGATTCGGAAATTCGAAAGGATTCGGAAATTCGAAAGGATTCGGAAATTCGAAAGGATTTTCTTTGATTACGTTCTTTCTTTCGAATTTCCAAATCTTTTTTTTTAAATCCTTTGTTTCGTTTTTTTAATTAAAATACATAAATAATTAAAATTATTCGCCTGAATAGTAATACTGGGTTTACGGAGTTTCGGGATGAATAGAACATAGTAATACTATTCATCCCGGGACACTATTCATTCCGAGACTACTATTCACTCCGAATCTTCTCCTTTAGCTTAGACAAGGTTGGTTCTTCTCCGACGTTACTATTGATCCCGGGATTACTATTCATCCAGAGACTCCATAATTTTGGGATTACTATTCATCACGGATTACTATGTGCTATCAAATATTCATCTCGGTATTACTATTCATCCCGAGATTACTATGTACTATTCATCTCGAGACTTTGTAATCCCGGGATTACTATTCAGTCGAATAATTTTAATTATTTATTTATTTTAATTAAAAAACAAAAAAATACAAAAAA